>JAFEMH010000957.1:0-255000 GCA_022495995.1 Adenophora triphylla var. japonica
CCGCGCGTCGCTATCACCGACACCATCGATTAGCCAGCCTTGCGCCCGCACGTCACCGCTATCACCGACCTATCAAGTCGCCCGGGGGCGCCACCGCGTCTTATGCATTTATCACCGATGCGGTCACCGGGCGCCGCGCGTCCTTATCATGCGGCCTTTATCTTGCAGTGATCACTTGGAGACGCGCGTCACTTATCACCGGCTATGCGGTCGCACGGGACGCCGCACGTCACTTATCACCGACTATCTACGTGTCACTCCGGGACGCCACCACGTCACTCTATCACCCCGACCTATACGGTCACCCAGACGCGCGCGTCAACATCACCCCATTCTATGCGATCGCCCCCGAGGCCTTCGCTACGTCAGCATCACCCCGTGACTGATGCGGTCAGCCCGGGGACGTCACGCGCGTCTCTTATCACCCCGACCTATATCCCCGGTCTACCCGTGACGCCACCACGCCTCCTTATCACCGACTCTATACGGTCACCCGGACGCCACCACGTCCTTATCACTTCGACCTATCACGGTCACCCGGACGCCACTACGTTCCCTTATCACCGACCTATACGGTCACCCCGGCGCCACCACGTCCTTATCACCGACTATACGGCCGCCGGGACGCCGCCACGTCCTTATCACCGACCTATACGGTCACCCGGGACGCCACCACGTCCTTATCACCGACCTATACGGTCACCCGGGACGCCACCACGTCCGCTTATCACCGACCTATACGGTCACCCGGGACGCCACGTCCTTATCACCGATCTACGCGGGCTATCACCGGTCGCGGGACGCCACCACGTCCTTATCACCGACCTATGCGGTCACCCGGGAACGCCACCACGTCCTTATCACCGACCTATACGGTCACCACGCCACCACGTCCTTATCACCGACCTATACGGTCGCCGGACGCCGCGCGTCCTTATCACCGACTTTATCACGGTCACCGGGACGCCACCACGTCCTTATCACCGACCTATACGGTCACCCAGACGCCACCACGTCCTTATCACCGACCTATACGGTCACCCGGGACGCCACCACGTCCTTATCACCTATACGGTCACCAGACGCCGCGCGTCCTTATTCACCGTTTATCACGGTCGCCAGGACTCGCGCGTCCACGCCTCAAGCCACCGACGGTCACCTGTGGCACCACCACGCCCGCCTCGGTCACACGAACTCAGGGCTCCCACACCCGAACTACGACCGGGCTTGATTCCCGCCGGGGATACGTAGGAATCCTATCACGGGGTCCGGCTATTGACCTAAACGGTCACCCGAAAGGACACCACCACGTCCTCACTTTGACCCTCACGGTCACTTCCTCTCCCAAAGGCACGCGATCCAGTTAGGACCCTTATCTTGTCGGCGACCCCACTTTTTTCATAAGTGACGTCGTCGAGGGCTTCTGTAAGTACCCCAATCGGATCACTCCCTTTCAAACACAGGAAACACCGCAGACTCATTCACGCAGTCTCGGAGACCTCTCTCACTCAAAACCCTCTCAAAAACCTCTCAAACCCCCAACCAAACCGGGGGAGGAGCCTTTGCAGGATAAAGGGACAAAAGGACCTTTTGGGAATTTTCGGGAAATCGGAAAAGCAATTAAGGTCCGTACGGACCTCTTTGTTTCAATGATTACTAAATCCCCTTAAAGTCCACAATATTCCCTCAAATCCGGGAGAAATGATGACTTCCATGCGAGTTGAGGTCCGTACGGACCTCTTTGCATGCAAGATGGTCCGTCACGGACCTTATTGCTTTCGTGGAACATCATCATTCCCAAATATTCTCCATCATTGCGGATTCCCTCAAAATCGAGGAAATCCAAAATTACGGATAACCAAGAAGGTCCGTACGGACCTCTTTGCTCCGAAATTTTTACTATAAATAGAGGGCTCCCCCTCCTCATTTTTTCACACCTCCCACTTCTCTCTTCCTCCCTAAGCCTTCGGCTCCCTTCTAAGACCTTTCGAGGCATTCCGGCCCCTTCGGATCCTTAGAGGCCTTCCGAGCCCCCTCGAGGTGCTCAGAAGCCTCTCCGAGCGCTCCCGAGACGCTCCGCGCTGCCCGAGGCACTCTCGAGGTACTCGAGGCCCCTCGTGGTACTCCGAGGCCTTGCACAGTCTTTCCCACGGTGTCCGGCTCTTTCCGAGTCAAACCGGCGATCCCAAACCTTGCCGAACCTCTGCCCGAATCCAACCAACGATTCCAACGCACGCCGAACCTCTGCCAGGCCCGATCGATCCCGACGATCCCCACGCACGCCGAACCTGCGCCCAAACGCGGCCTCTACGGTTTCAACTCACGCCGAAACTCGTCCGCGGACAACCGGCATCCCCGAAGCAATCCGGAACGCTACTCAGGACCTCAAACACTATTCCCCTGCGGAAGACAGACACGAACCAACATTGGTAAGGCTTCCTTCCTATTCTATTTCAATACATTTCAATACAATGTAGACATCCGATACAGCATGCATTTTTAAAAGCACACACACACACACAACTTTTTAAAGGATATTAGGGGTATCCGAAAGACTCGTTTTTACGAGGCGACTCGGGTGAGCTCTAATATTCTAATATTCTCTTCCCGAGGAGTCATCTGACCTCCGAACTCAAAATCTCATCACACAAAAACAGTTTAAAATTTATCTTTAAACTGATGCCCTTTTTCAATGTTTTGGGCTTAATAATAAAAACGGCGTGGCGACTCTACAAAGCAAAACACAGCGAGACACCTCCAACACGCAACGCTAAAACGGAATAAGCCAGATGCCGGGGCGCGATTGTGCTGCCTCTCGGATCCGGGCGACTTCCCGAACAGCGACGAATGCGAGATGCCGGGGCTCCGCGCGCGAGCCGGATCCGGGTAATTTCAATGAAACGCCTATAGAATGTCGCCAAGCCATGAAAACTCCGTACTTCATGAATCGAGGTGGGAACTTGATGTAAATTGTGTTTCGCAGCGGAATTAACAATTAAAGAAACAGTAACAAGATAGGCAAATAATCGATTGAACGATTACTTGACCTAGATCGAATCCACGAACTAGGGTTTGTCAAGTCAATTAAGACTTAATAAGTCACTTAAGACTCAATCAGGAATCTCCTAAGAAATTCAAGGAACAAGCATAAAAGCTTCAAGGTTAAAACCTTCAATTGCTAAGCAACTCAAAATAAATTCAATGTCAAAAGCTAATCAAACAAAACAATAAAGAGAGTATTTATATTCCTAACCTAGCCCAAAAACCCTAATGAAAACGTAGTAAAGAAAATACCAAAATAGCCCTACTTAAATCGTGCAAAACTGAAATACGGAATGAAGAATTTCTGGAACGTCACTTGCGCGGCCGCCCAACCTAGCCGAGACTTCTCCCGTTTTGTAAATCCTCGAGCGCGGTCGCCATGGCCTCTCTGCGCGGCCGCCCTCCTGCTCAGACCCCTTCCCCCGCTTGTTTCTGACTTGGCTTACATCACTCGCCCTCACTTTAACAGGATTCGTCCCCGAATCCGGGTCTTCATAAAAACTAACGTCCCCGGTAGGGAAAGTCCGAGCTCCTGAACTTGCAACTCCAACGCTTGATTTCCCTCTGTCGATCTTCCGCCCCGACCTTCCTTCGATCAATCTATTTGCCTTCGGTGCAATTGTACGAACGGTAGGAGCATGCAAAGGACCTGAAAAATAATACCGTGGAACACAAAAGGAAGTAATGCTCTTCTTCTTCTTTTTAGAGCAAGGAAGTACCCCTTTATTCTTCAACGGGCGCAATACAAATTTAACACCATTCCGCACAAAACGAATCATATTATCCCGACCACTATGCAGAGAATTAACATCAAAATGCCAAGGGCGTCCAAGTAACAACTGACAAGCACTCATGTCCACAATATCACAAGTAATAGAATCTTCGTAACCACCAATGGAAAAAGGAACTATGCATTGCTCACGTACCTTCAAAGAGCCGTTACCATTAATCCACCCCACAACATATGGAGTAGGATGTTTTTTCACTGCAAGTTTCGCCTTCTCCACAAAGCTACGTGACACCAAGTTTTCACTGCTGCCACTATCAACAATAATGTGGACCACGACATCATTAACAGTACCCATTGTGCGGAAAATATTATGTTTCTCCATATCTGTGTCTTCCTGAGATGTCGGTTTGACAAGTTTGCGAACAATAAATGACTCATGCTCTTCCTCTTCTTCACCATCCCCATTAGGATCAAGAACAACCACCTCACAATCATCATCATCACCACACTCATCACGTTCTACCATGTTAACCCCTTTTCTAGTAGGACAATTAGCTGAATTATGCCCAGGTTGCTGACACCTATAGCATTTATTACCAAAATTTCGAGCGTAAGGATTATTACCTTGTTGCCCAGCTTTAGTGGTGTTGTTGGTCTTGGTCGTTTGTTGAGGAGGGACAACTGTAGTAGCTTCACTCTTATCCTCCGACACTTTCAAACCAGTAATCTGCGTCTCTGCCTGAACTTGGCCCGAACTACTTGAACCCCCAAAATTCCTGATATTGTATTGAGATTTAGACGAACAAGCAAGTTGTCGTTCAACAGTCAAAGCCCTCTCAATTGCATCATCCAAAAAGCCAACCGGATGTAATTCCACCAAATGTTTAATATTGACCCGAAGTCCATTGATGAACCTTGCAGCTTGTTGATCATCTGATTCATTCAAATCACAACGTGCAGACAAAGTGTGAAATTCGTGCGAATAAGCACTAACAGTTCGAGCACCCTGTTTACAGTCTAAAAATTTCTGATAAACAACCTGAGTATAATTTTTGGGCAAAAAACGCTGACTCAAAGCCCTTTTCATACGAGCCCATTCAGTAATTGGTTCTCTATACTCACGACGCAACTTATTAGTCAATTGTTGCCACCATGCAGAGGCACCACCACTTAATTTATATGCTACATACGGGACCTTTCTCTCCTCAGGAATATTCATTAACGTAAAATAATTTTCAACCTCAACAAGCCAATCGGCAACTTCTATCATATCTAATTCACCAGTAAAGAAAGGCAAATCTGCATTAATTTTAGGCACATCAACAGGCATAAAATTACCTTCCCTTCGCCGATCATCACGATTACCTCCGCCCGGCTGACCACGCCGGTAGTTATCGTCGCGCCCGACAACTTCTACCTCCGGATCTGCCCTATTTCCACGATTGCCATCAACCCTAAATCCACGCAAAGCCTCCAAAAGTTCATTATGTTGTCGATCTTGGGCAACAGCGCGTTCTGCAGCTTGGCGTTCCTGTTCAGCAGCACGTTCTGTAGCCTGACATTCCATACGATCGAGGATTGCAATCACCGCGGCTTGGATGTTGGCGTTGTTGTCTTCGTTGTTTGACATCTCCTTGGATCGACGTTGCTTTGATACCAACTGATGTAAATAGAGTTTCGCAGCAGAATTAACAATTAAAGAAACAGTAACAAGATAGGCAAATAATCGATTGAACGATTACTTGACCTAGATCGAATCCACGAACTAGGGTTTGTCAAGTCAATTAAGACTTAATAAGTCACTTAAGACTCAATCAGGAATCTCCTAAGAAATTCAAGGAACAAGCATAAAAGCTTCAAGGTTAAAACCTTCAATTGCTAAGCAACTCAAAATAAATTCAATGTCAAAAGCTCTCCAAAACAAAACAATAAAGAGAGTATTTATATCCCTAACCTATTCCAAAAACCCTAATGAAAACGTAGTAAAGAAAGTACCAAAATAGCCCTACTTAAATCGTTCAAAACTGAAATACGGAATAAATAAATTCTGGGACGTCACGTGCGCGGCCGCCCTCACCCTCCTGCGCGGCCGCCCAACTCAGCAGAGACTTCTCCCGTTTTGTAAATCCTCCTGCGCGGTCGCCCAGGCCTCTCTGCGCGGCCGCCCTCCTGCTCAGACCCCTTCCCCCGCTTGTTTCTGACTTGGCTTACATCAGAACTGGCCACTCACGTATAGCTTTAACCTTATCCGGATCTGCCTCTATGCCTTTAGAAGATATTACAAACCCCAAAAATATTACCTGGCTACTCATAAACGAACATTTCTTCATATTGATATAAAGTTTTTCTTGGCGAAGAGTTCTCATAACTTGACGCAGGTGATCCAAGTGTTCTTCCTTATTCTTGCTATAAATTAAGATATCGTCGAAGTATACCACCAGAAAACGACCAATAAAAGGCTGAAGTACTTGTGTCATAAAGCGGGTGAATGTGCTGGGTGCATTTGAGAGTCCAAATGGCATTACGAGCCATTCATAGAGGCCATCTTTGGTCTAGAATGCTGTTTTCCATTCATCTCCTGGTTTGATACGAATTTGGTGATACCACTTTTCAAATCTAACTTTGAAAATACCATAGAACCAGCCATCATGTCTAACATATCATCTAATCGAGGTATAGGAAACCTATACTTGATAGTAATCTTGTTAATAGCTCGACTATCAACACACATACGCCAAGTTCCATCTTTTTTTGGCGTTAGTAATGCCGGTACAGCACATGGGCTTAAGCTTTCACGAATAAACCCTTTGGCTAGCAGCTCTTCCACCTGTCTCTTAAGCTCTGCATGTTCAGCAGGGTTCATACGATATGCTGGAAGGTTAGGTAATTGAGATCCCGGCACAAACTCTATCTCATGTTGGATGTTACGCAAAGGGGGCAGCTTATTCGGTAACTCTTCAGGTGCTACATCTGAGAATTCAGTCAATAATGCTTGAACTTCTGTAGGTATATTTCACGGTTGGCCACCTGGGATCCCTCAATACGTTTTACTACTACAGCGAGTATCACATTTTTCTCCTTACTCTCCTTTATGAAAGGCCTCTTTGTCAAAATCTGGATGAATTTATTCTTATTCGTAACTGGACATTTTGGTGAAGGTTCCTTGTACTTATCAATCTCCGCATCGGTCATCGGGAGTAGAGTTACACACTTATTCTGGAAAGAAAAGCTGTAGGTGTTACTTTCTCCACAATGCTTCACTTTTCGATCATACACTACAAGGAAAACCGAATTTAGAGACGGAAATTTAGAGACGGACGGAATCCGTAGCTAATTTGGCGACAGATTAGAGACAGAACCAAAAATCAGAGACGGATTCGGATTCCGTCTCTAAATTAGAGACGGATTCAGATTCCGTCTCTAATTCAGAGACGGAATATGAATCCGTCTCTAATTTAGAGACGAAATCTGATTCCGTCTCTAATTTAGAGACAGATTCAGATTTCGTCTCTAAATTTTAGAGACGAGTTTTATATCTGTCTCTAAAATAGAGACAGATTCAGAATTTGTCTCTAAATTAGAGACAGATTAAGAATCCGTCTCTAAATTAGAGACAGAATCGAATCCGTCTCTAAATTAGAGGCAGTTCGAATCTGTCTCGAAACTTTAGAGACGTATTTTTAACCCGTCTTCTAATTTAGAGACAGATTTTGAATCCGTCTCTAATTTAGTGAGATTCAACATTCGGTCTCTAAAATTTAGAGACGATTTAGTATCCGTCTCTAAATTTGACTTTTCTTCTATATACTTTCATTTGTTTAGTTTTTTTCTATCTTTTTTTATATAACTTTTTCTAAAAAAAACCACTAATTAACAAAGGCTAAAATATTGTTTTCTAGTCAATAAAAATTAAAAAAAAAATTAAAAAATAAATATAGGGTAGTCCGTCCCACTTTTGACTTTTCTTATATATACTTTCATTTGTTTAGTTTTTTCTATCTTTTTTCTATAACTTTTTCTAAAAAATCACTGATTAACAAAGGCTAAAATATTGTTTTCTAGTCAATAAAAAAAAATTAAAAAATAAAAAATAAATATAGGGTAGTCCGTCCCTCTTTTGACTTTTCTTCTATATACTTTCATTTGTTTAGTTTTTTCTATCTTTTTTTATATAACTTTTTCTAAAAAAATCCAACGATTAACAAAGGCTAAAATATTGTTTTCTAGTCAATAAATTTTTTTAAAAAATATAAAAAATAAATATAGGGTAGTCCGTCCCTCTTTTGACTTTTCTTCTATATACTTTCATTTGTTTAGTTTTTTTCTATATTTTTCTATAACTTTTTCTAAAAAAAACCACTGATTAACAAAGGCTAAAATATTATTTTCTAGTCAATAAAAAATTTTTTAAAAAATAAAAAATAAATATAGGGTAGTCCGTCCCTCTTTTGACTTTTCTTCTATATACTTTCATTTGTTTAGTTTTTTTCTATCTTTTTTTATATAACTTTTTCTAAAAAAAACCACTGATTAACAAAGGCTAAAATATTGTTTTCTAGTCAATAATTTTTTTTTTAAAAAATAAAAAATAAATATAGGGTAGTCCGTCCCTCTTTTGACTTTTCTTCTATAAACTTTCATTTGTTTAGTTTTTTTCTATATTTTTTTCTATAACTTTTTCTAAAAAAAACCACTGACTAACAATGGCTAAAATATTGTTTTCTAGTCAATAAAAAAAATTAAAAATTAAAAAATAAATATAGGGTAGTCCGTCCCTCTTTTGACTTTTCTTCTTTATACTTTCATTTGTTTAGTTTTTTTTCTATCTTTTTTTATATAACTTTTTCTAAAAAAAACCACTGATTAACAAAGGCTAAAATATTGTTTTCTAGTCAATAAATTTTTTTTAAAAAAATAAAAAATAAATATAGGGTAGTCCGTCCCTCTTTTGACTTTTCTTCTATATACTTTCATTTGTTTAGTTTTTTTCTATCTTTTTTTCTATAACTGTTTCTAAAAAAAACCACTGATTAACAAAGGCTAAAATATTATTTTCTAGTCAGTAAATTTTTTTTTAAAAAATAAAAAATAAATATAGGGTAGTCCGTCCCTCTTTTGACTTTTCTATATACTTTCATTTGTTTAGTTTTTTTCTATCTTTTTTTTCTATAACTTTTTCTAAAAAAAACCACTGATTAACAAAGGCTAAAATATTGTTTTCTAGTCAGTAAAAATTTTTTAAAAAAATAAAAAATAAATATAGGGTAGTCTGTTCCTCTTTTGACTTTTCTTCTATATACTTTCATTTGTTTAGTTTTTTTCTATCTTTTTTTATATAACTTTTTCTAAAAAAAACCACTGATTAACAAAGGCTAAAATATTGTTTTCTAGTCAATAAATTTTTTTTTAAAAAATAAAAAATAAATATAGGGTAGTCTGTTCCTCTTTTGACTTTCCTTCTATATACTTTCATTTGTTTAGGGGTTAGGGTTTAGGGTTTAGGGGTTAGGGTATAGGGTTTAGGGTATAGGGTTTAGGGTTTAGGGGTTAGGGATTAGGGTATAGGGTACAGGGTTTATGGTATAGGGTACAGGGTTTAGGATTTAGGGTTTAGGGGTTAGGGTTTAGGGTTTAGGGGTTAGGGTATAGTGTGTAGGGTTCCCTATACCCTAAACCCTAACCCCTAACCCCTATACCCTAACCCCTAAACCCTATATCCTAACCCCTAACCCCTAAACCCTATACCCTATACTCTAAACCCTAAACCCTATACCCTAAACCCTAAACCCTAACCCCTAAACCCTATACCCTAAACCCTATACCCTAACCCCTAAATCCTATACCCTATCTCCTAAACCCTAAACCCTATACCCTAAACCCTAAACCCTAAATCCTATACCCTAACCCCTAAACCCTATACCCTAACCCGTAACCCCTAAACCCTAACCCCTAAACCCTATACCCTAAACCCTATACCCTAACCCCTAAACCCTAAACCCTAACCTCTAACCCCTAACCCCTAACCCCTAAACCCTAACCCCTAAACCCTATACCCTAAACCCTATACCTTAAACCCTAAACCCTAAACCCTAACCCCTAACCCCTAAACCCTATACCCTAAATCCTAAACCCTATACCCTAACCCCTAAACCCTAAACCCTATACCCTATACTCTAAACCCTAAACCCTATACCCTAAACCCTAAACCCTAAATCCTATACCCTAACCCCTAACCCCTAACCCCTAAACCCTAAACCCTATTTGTAACTCAATTTCCATTTGGATTTTGAGGAAAGTCATAAAGATGAAAAAACTTTAAATGTCATTTAGAATGTAGAAAAATTAAAAAAATAAACGAGGTAGTCGTATACCATTTTCACAAGATCGGGACACATTCCTTAAAACCCTAAATAATGGCACATATTTGTAACTCAATTTCCATTTGGATTTTGAGAAAAGTCATAAAGATGAAAAACACTTTAAATGTCATTTAGAATGTAGAAAAAAAATTTTAAAAAATGAACGCGGTAGCCATATACCATTTTCACAAGATCGGGACACATAAAACCCTAAAAATCCTAAATAATGGCACATATTTGTAACTCAATTTCCATTTGGATTTTGAGGAAAGTCATAGATATGAAAAACACTTTAAATGTCATTTAGAATGTAGAAAAAAATTAAAAAAAATAAACGAGGTAGCCGTATACCATTTTGACAATAACATTATTATTAGTCTTATTATTAAGTATTATTACTAATTACTATTTTCTTTAAAGATTAAATTATTGTTATTGTTAATAAGTATTTTTTATAATTTATTAATATCAATTATTACTTAGGTATATTAATATTTCTTAGAAGTTTAAATTATTAAATTATTATTAATACATTTAAAATAATTAAATTAATGAATATTTTATTAATTAATAACATTATTATTTTTGATGTTATGTATTATTACTAATTATATAATAATAATTATTAATAAATTCAATTATATATTTGAATAATTAACAATAACATCATTATTAGTCTTATTATTAAGAATTATTACTAATTATTTGATAATGTTATTATTCTTGATATTAGGCATACTACTATAACTAAAATTTTGGGTAAATCAAATAAAAGCATGTAAATATTTTAGATAACTTCATGTAAATTTTAGTAATAAAAAAAATCTAAAATATTTTTTCCTATTCAATAAAAAATAATAAAAATTACTAGTTATTATTAATACTATTATTAATATTATTATCTTTTATATACTTAATATTAATATTATTTAATTAATCAATTATATAATTAATAATTTATTAATAAATATTATTAATAATAAATATTATTATTTTTAATATTAGGCATAAATATTTTAGTTAATGTATAATATAGTGTGAAATAAATATAAGTATGTAATGTGGGATTGTTTGATTGGGTTTAAAAATTTCACGGGGATTGAGAGGCAAACAAGATCTGACCCTTCAATCCATTCAATCCAAAGGCCCAAAATAATTTAAACAAACCCACTTACTCCCTCCCACTCCCTATTTCACTCCTCATTTCTCTCTCTCTCCGTCATTTTGAATTTACAGAACCCCCCAAACCCAGTTCGCCGTTCTCTCTCTCTCTCTCTCATTTCCCAGCTCCCTCACCGTCCCTTCAGAGCCTTCGCCATCGCCGGAGCTACTAATACCTTCGCCCTCCGTCACTCTCTCTATTTCTCTCCCTTCAACAAACCTATTATCTCTTCACCTTACGCCGCCGTCACCCTCCGCCCTCCGCCCTCCATCACTTTCTCTCTTTCTCCATTTGTAGTCTCTGTCGAACCTCGGTAGGAGCCAATCGAGGAGAAGGTGGAGAAGCAGTGGCAGATCCGGCGATAAATCAATCTTTAACACAAAATTGGGTTTGGTTTTTTAGTTTCTATTTTTCGATTTGATTGATTTTCGATTGTTTTCTTTGTTTGATCTATTTTTCAATTTGTTTTCCATTGTTGGGTTTGGTTTTTTGGTGGTGAATCTGGCGATGGTTGCGAATCCGTGAATGGTGAATCTGTTTTTCAATTTCTTTTCGATTGTGGTGAATCTGGCGCCGGTGATGGTGTTGCCGGTGATTGAGACGGTGGTAGGGTTCTTTGGTGGGACGGTGGTGTGTTCTTTGGTGGACCGGACTGGCGCCGGTGAAGGTTCTTTGTTGGTGGAACCGTGGAAGTTTGTGAGGACTGTTTGAGTATAAAAGAAGTTTAGGGATCAAAGTGTAATTATGAAATATCAAGGACTTATTTGAGATTAATAAAAATTAATGGACTGATTTGAGAATAAGAAAAATTAAGGGACTGATTTAATATATATTTAAAAATATATATTAATATATTTTAAATATATATATATATATATATATATATATATATATATATATATATATATATATATATATATATATATATATATATATATATATATATATATATATATATATATATATATATATATATATATATATATATATATATATATTTAAAATATATTAATATATATTTTTAAATATATATATAATTTTTTTTTAAAAAAATATCAATTTAGCTACAGAAATATCCGTCGCTAAAATGGTTCGAAAATAAAACGAGAATTTAAATAGAGACGGAAAATCTGTCGCTAATTCGTAGATGGTCATATCTGTAGCTAATTCAGACAAGGACATATCTGTCTCTAATTTAGAGACGGACATATCTGTCTCTAATTTAGAGACGGCTATATCTGTCTCTAAATTAGAGACGGATATATCCGTCTCTAAAATAGCTACAAAATAGCGACGCCCAATTTAGCGACAAACCTGCACCCACGGAATAGCTACGGAACAAATCCGTAGCTAAATTCGATTTAGCTACGGAATCTTCATTTTAGCTACGGAATTTGCCGTAGCTAAAATGAATTTTCCTTGTAGTGATAGAGCCAAGGTCGTCCAAGTAGAATATGAGCAACTTTCATAGGGACTATATCACACAACACTGAATCTTGATAGTTTTTAAATGAGAACGAAACAAGACAACGTTGTGTTACCGGAATAGTTGAGTTGTCGATCCAAGCCACTTTATATGGTTGAGGATGTGGTTCAACAGGAAGTTTAAGACGTTCCACTGTTGACGCCGAAACCACATTCATGCAACTACCACCATCAATAATGAGCTTCTTTGCTTGAGTTCCACAACAAACCAACATTTGAAAGATGGAAGTACGCCGCCAATCCTCCTTTTGAACTTTAGGAGCTGCTAGGATTCGCCTAACTACTGTAGCAAGCGAAACATCCTCTTCTTGCTCCTCTAAATCATCAGCCTTGTATGTCCCAAAATTATAGTCACCCTCATCATTCTCGTTCTCTGGTTCTTTGTTCTTCTGACTCTATTTCAAAGACCAATATGAAGATTTTTCTTTGGGCAATTGTAGCTCATATGACCAGGTTCTCCGCACTTGAAACATCCATCATTATACTTTCCAATACCTTTAGGAGGCATGACATTCTTGCCCTTCTTCTGATCAACTACCCTTGTATTAGATCCACTCGTTGGTGGCGTATAGGTCTGATTAGTTGCTGGAAACCTTTTATTTAACGGCTTAAGGTATTCATCCAAGTCGAGAGCTGTTTGATAGGCATCTTCCACACTATAAACACGTTGTCTCAGCAATTCTCGCCGTATATCATCCCTTAATCCAGTCTTGAAACGTGCTAGGCTTTAACGAGGATCTTTGACAATCTGACTTCGAGTTTTAATCTCATCAAATCGCTGCATATACTCAGTTACACTCGAAGTACCTTGCTTTAGATTAACAAGTTGCTCACACAGCTTGTCTTGGTAATTAATAGGCATGTACTTCTCGAGGAGCTTTGTCTTCATCTCTTGCCATGTTGCTATAGGTTGCTGTCCCAACCTCCTTATATTTTCTTCAATTCCTCGCCACCACACCTTAGCCAAACCAACAAGTTTCATTTTTGTAAACCTGACTCTTCGCTCGTCCGACATATCAAACCAATCAAAGTACTCCTCAAGTGCAGCAAGCCAATCAGAAAATATTGTAGGATCGAATTTTCCTTCAAAAATTTGGGACATCAGTCTTCACTTTCTTTGTGATATCTCCAGCTGTATCACGTGGTTCAAAACGGCCTCTTTCTAGAACTTCCCTTGCCCAATTGATTGCAGGTTGATGCCTTGCATCTGGAATTCGAGCACCTCTTTCTGGCTGCCTTCCTCCTTACTGGACTTCATGACCAACAACACCACCTGGATTATCTGGCATTGCAGGTTGTTCACCTCCTTCTGGATTTTCTTGTATTGCATCATTCGCAACATCCCCACCTGGATTATCCCCCTCAACTGCAGTCCTTCCTTCTAGACCATCAAGACGAAAATCAATACGGTCAAGGCGATCTAGGATCTGGAGAAGGATGGCATCACGCTCATCAGCAACTTCATGTCTGTAAGGTCTTCCGGATCGAGTAGTCATTGTTTAACCAGGATCTGATACCAATTGATGCAGAACGGAAGCAATTTATGTGTACAATCTGATTATAAACAGTAACGATAAAAGAAAATAAACAAGGCCCGGCTTCACACCAAGGACACCGTAGGCGCACCTAGGTTTCTTGAGCGCACTCAAGGAATTGAATCACGCAGACTCAATATTAAATGCAAGTATTTGCTGGAAAATTTCTATTTCAACTTTCAATAATCAATCATCTGTTACAAAGACAGGAAGGTCTATTTATAAGCCTTCAAAGTACTTAAAAGACACTTAATATTAACAGTCACATCTGTTAGAAACATCTCTAGGAAAAGTCATGTTTGTTGTCATTCAGTTGCTGCTTAACAGCCCAAATAACCGCCTAATAACTGCCTTAATAACTGCTGAAATAACTGCTCTTTTGTCTGATCATTTGTATGATCTTTTGCTGTGCTTTTGATGTAATAATTCTAACTTTTCTGTACCACATCATTAACTATAAGAATCTATAAAGGAAAAACTAATTATGCCAACTCCCAACTAGGTTGTATATCATCAAAGGCATCCCAAATCAGAGCTTGAGCCTTGGAGGCATCTTTTCCACGCCTTTTGTATGTCTTGAGTGGCTGCTGCCACTTGTTTCTATCAGGACCTGATATATAGAGCCACACAAACCTTTGAAGTTAGTATAACTTATAGAGGTTACACAAAAGCTAGGTGAACGGTTTAAAGTACAAACTAACTCGCGTGGAACCAGTCAACAGAGCAACAATTATGTTGAGCACTTGGCCGCCAGTGTAGCCTTGTTCCAAGATCATCTTTGTGCCGAACCAAACAGCCAATGCATAAGTAAAGAACATCATAGACATGACTGCACCAAAGCCTAGTCCAGCAGCCAAGCCCTCTTGTACACTTGACTTGTAAGCATTCGTAAGAGATTTGTTGTAATTGGCTACAGCTTGTTTCTCACCGGTAAATGATGCAACCTAGGTATATACGTAAGAATAAAAAAATGGCTAAGTGGAAATCAGGAGTTAATTCCATTGAATAGGAAAAGGAGAGCACTTTGGTTCCAATTACAGCATACATACTGTTCTGATGGAGCCAATCGTCTGTTCAACTATGGTAGCTGCTTTTGCATAAGCAGATTGTCCACGAGATGCCATCCTGGACACAACGAGTGACATGGTCCCACCAGCAATGACAAGGGGAGGTATAGAGCATAGCATAACCAATGCAAGAAGCCACCCCTTGACGAATGCTATTACAAAGCCTCCTAAAAATGATGACACCACCTGCAGGAATTTCCCCACCTAGAGGCACAACACAACAGCCGTTGTTAATAAATATAGAGGTGGATGAAGTTAATAATTGTGGTAGCGTTAGTAAAGGAAGGCATTACCTTCTCGCCCATGGCGTTTTGTATAATAAAAATGTCACCAGACATTCTCCCAGCGACTTCACCGGAAATAGCTTCCATATCAAAGAAGGAAACATCTTGTCTCAATATAGTTTTCAAATATAGACACCTAATTCGAGCAGCCTGCCTCTCTGCAGTGACCATCCAGCAAGCCACCTCTGCCAAATAAAGAGAAGGCTAGTGAAATTGGAAAATAGATATATGATTGAAGAGGAGGATGGACTTACGGAGGAAGGCAGCAACACCTGCTCCTATAGCCAAGTAAACGTACTTGATGAATAGCTGATCATTAAATCAGAAGTTAGAGATTTTATATATACTGCATAAAAAGAGGAAAGGATTAAAAAAAAAAAAAAAAAAAAAAAAGGAGAAATTAACCTTAGAAACAAGGGGAACAAGGAGGTTAGTGTTATGATCTTGGTTTTGTCCAAAAGAGTCAACGAGTTGGCCCATGAGTACGTGATAAATTCCATGAATGTTGATCAAAGATGAGCTTTGGAGAGTAAATGAAATGAAAGACAAATTGGGAAATTTTCTGTATGATTATTCACGAATCATTTACAGAGTATATACAAGAAATGAGATCAACCTTCTAACAAACTAACCACCCTAACTGTCATAACAATATTCTGTTATGACTCTCTTTTTAACTAGCCCTTTAACTTACATCTATTTACAGAATGGTCCTTGCTATTTACATTATCATTCTCAACAGGATCTTCAACTGTAGCCTCACTATCCTTAACACCCCCCCTCAAGATGGATGGGGAGAACAAGTTCATCACATTCATCTTGGATAGCAGGTGAAGAATCCTTTCACTAGTAAGAGACTTAGTGAAGAGATCAGCAATTTAGTGATTACAATGCACGTATGATTTGACAAAGTCATAATGGTAATTTTATTAGTCGAAGAAGGATGAGAATGGGAAATGTAAGCAAGTCAAGAAGGAAAGAAAAATTAATCAGACCATAAAAATTTGAAACCTAATGGATTTCATACGAAATTTGAGGATATGGGACTACAAAATTTGGTGTAGCATATATTGAAATGAATACGCATGAATATGACCATTTAACAATCAAACAGAAGTATGGAACAGAAATGAAAGCATCAAACAGAAGTATGGAACTGAAATGAAAGCATCAAACAGAAGAGCAAATCTGGATTTTGTAACTGACCGAATTGCAGATCTGGAAGTTGTTGAGAATTTTGATTGTTATTGAAAAATTTCGAAGAGTTGTGTAGCGGAAGCAAGTGGATACCAGAGATTGAATGCTCTGATACCATAATAATTTTTGTGTTTGAGTTAATTGTGGAGTAGAAGGCAAGTGCGCGCCAATTATATATATATATATATATATATATATATATATATATATATATATATATATATATATATATACTCCCTCCGTCCTACTCCAGTGTGAACTGTCCAAAATGGCAAAGAATCTTTACTATTCCACCCACTCATTCTCTTTCCTACTTTACTTTTACACTCACAACATTCTCACTCCTAACTATTCCTCTCACTCATTCTCTCTCCTATATAATTTTTCATACTCACAAACACCTCCTCCACCTATTTCTCTCTCATACTTTTCCTTAATTCCCGTGCCCAAAAAGTAGGTCCAGAGTGGAGTGGGGCGGAGGGAGTATATATATATATATATCACTGACCGAAAAGACTCCATCTTTTAAAAATTCTAGCCAATCTGTTAAATTCTTTGAATTTTGATGAAAAAGGTTCATAGAGGGTCCTAACCATTTGGATAATATATCCAATCCATTAAATGGAATACCCAGGAATCCAACAAACAAAGTAAATAGAACTAATAGAAGGACAGAAATAATATATATATATATATATATATATATATATATATATATATATATATATATATATATATATATATATATATATATATATATATATATATATATATATATATATATATATATATATATATATATACACACATATAAAACCCAATGGGATAGCAACTGCGCCAATTATATGGAACAAATATACATTAACACATTCTAACAAAAACAACCTTGGTTAAGGCATTTTATGGAGGAATTTGACTAAGATTGAGAACACTCAAAACTAGATTTTCATTCCACTTTCTTCAATGTTACACTCAGTTCATATATTACTTGACAATTTTATATGACTCTTTGAGACTCTAGTAATTTCTTGATATGCATACTCAAGAGTATCAATTAAATAATATTAATGATTATTTATAATATATGGAATGTTATTTTATGAAAGTGTTTTCACGGAACATTTGAAAACTTAATTTATATTGGGTTGGGTTTTATATCTAATACTTGCTATTTAGTTTTAATAATAGAATTTTAGATTTTTTCTATTTATTTTTTAGTTTTTTTACTGTTTCAATAGTAGTTTATTTTTTTATTTATTGACTTTATTTTAATAATATATAGTTAGATATTTTTAATGTTTTATTATAGCCTGTAAAAAAAATATGCCAAAGTATATAATATTTTTCAAACTAAGCGCTCTTTTTAGCATTGTTTTTTTATTATATATTTTAATAAGATTTTTATGTACATATAAAATATTTTAAATTATAATTATAATTAGTCACTTTAGTGAAATTTTAGAAGAGAAGAAACAAATCGAGTTGGAATGTTTCATAGCTTGAATCAAATACTAAGATTGTAATTTAACAAAAAAAAAAATTACATTCTTTCACCGGGTTAATCAATTTAACTATTAAGTTCAAATCAAGTAAGGCTAAATATTATCTCAATGATGCTACTGATGTTCGGGTGATGATATAAAACTTTGACCATACATTAAGGCAATCGACCTCTCCATCCCCCCTATCGCATAATACGTTATACACTTTTTTTATTCAAAATAAATCTAAATTAAATTTTAAATTTTAGAAAGTGGATACAAGAGTATTTATATTAATTATGTAAAAAGTGCACATTTTTATAATATCATTTAATATACTATCATTTAAATGAATTTTGAACATTTATTTAGTAACGGAGTAGATAGCAGTATTTAACAATAATAACATCTGCTTATTTCATAGAAATATCGGCTCGAGCTACTGTCTCCAAATCTATGAAAGAAAAATGAATAAATCTTTCAAAGTAAGAAATTCTCACATAATCTATATATATATAACAATAGGAAAGTCCCACTTGCCACTCATAAACGTCACTGTCAAATGGCATTTTAGACATTTCTGACAATTGCAAAAATGAAATTATGTAATCTCTTTGTAGGCTTGATATAATGTATGCCACGTGTTGTTCAAATAAACGCCAAGTATAAGTGTTGCTACATATTGAGTTGTATTACTATTCCTATATTCAAATCTTTTAAAAAGTATATAGGTTAATAATTTATTTATTTTAAGTTTCTTTTTAAAAATTACTTTATTTTGTTCAAAAAACGTTTATGCTTTGATATTAAAAAAAAATTATTTTAGCACATTTTTTATTTTAATTTGCTTTTTAAGAAAAACAAATAATTTTAAAAATGAACTGTAAATAATAATTTAATCATATCAAAATTATATAACCTTTATATGTGTCTCTATGAACTTAATATATCACACCATCAACATTTATCTAAATTGCGATAGGTTTATCTAAATTGCAATAGGTTTAAAGTCATGATGCCGCCTCAAGTTGCATGTTTTTTGAAGATTCCTTCATGGTGGTTTCGGATAACAATAAATTGAAGCATTTTTTTTAGTTTCAGAGTCTCTGTTGGGATGCCTTTTTGTCACTTTCATTTGTGGTCAAAGTTCTTAGACTATTATGAATTTCTTAGTAGAATGTAACAAAGACATTTGTATTTTTGGTGAAATTCATAAGATTTTCCTTTTTCTTTCATACATTTAAGAATCTTTATTAATTGTTGTGTAAATATTTTCGTGTGTGTTTTTATGGTGGTGGCTTAACCATACATAGCAATCGACATGTTTTCAATCCCTAAATCGCAGAGTATGTCCTACACTATTGTACGATCGACCAATTGCATACCGTCACCGTGCCAATGGCACGGGTAAGAGAGTACTAGTATACACACATATAAAACCCAATGGGATAGCAACTGCGCCAATTATATGGAACAAATATACATTAACACATTCTAACAAAAACAACCTTGGTTAAGGCATTTTATGGAGGAATTTGACTAAGATTGAGAACACTCAAAACTAGATTTTCATTCCACTTTCTTCAATGTTACACTCAGTTCATATATTACTTGACAATTTTATATGACTCTTTGAGACTCTAGTAATTTCTTGATATGCATACTCAAGAGTATCAATATTCAAGCAACAAGTTTATTTTTACTTTTTGTAACCAAAAGAAGTAAGACGTGCCTTTTAATACGCAAAACAACTTCGGTCAGGGCATTTGAATCCAGAATTTAGGCAGTGAACAACAACTAACTAAATCTCTGACAGTAAGAAAATAAAAGATATGGAAGAAAAGAATAGTTTCCAATAGCCATATTACAATACCATTCATGCTGAAATATTAAGTCACACTCAAAATAATAGACTACAATTGTTTCTTCCATTGGTTATTGTTGAACGAATAAATCACCTGCATAAAAATGAAGAAGAAGAATACAAGAGAAAGCTGGGAACAAGAGAACAGTTACGCAGAAGAGAAAGAGAAAGAAATAAACATGGACTGAGAAGAAGACCAACAGGACTTACGCAGAAGAGAAAGAGATAGAAATAAACATGGACTGAGAAGAAGACCCCAACTTGTGTTTGGTGTCTTGACTTATGTTATTTATAATACTTTGTACAATGCTATTCTATGGAAATATTACAAAGTCCTATTGCTAAGGAAAGAGAGAAAATCATTATTCTATTCTATGTCAATCATCTAGCAATATTCTAATCATACTCCTACATATATGGAATTTGTACAACTGTAAAGATGGAAAAGATAAACTACACATTTAACCATATTGAGATGCATCTTTCGTATATTTGCTTTCACCCCCCCTCAAGCGAAGCGTCGTGTATGTGAGCTGAAGCTTGCTGGACAAAAGCTGGAAGCGGGCAGTGGCAAGACTCTTTGTGAAGATGTCCGCCACCTGATCCGAGGAGGCAATGTGGTGGAGACGGAGGAAACCTTGAAGATGCAATTCACGAACAAAATGTAGATCTATCTCAATGTGGCGAGTTCGGGCATGGAAAACCGGATTTTTAGACATATGAAGGGCCGAAATGTTGTCACAAAATAGGACAGGTGGGGCGAGAGGGATACCAAGTTCTCGAAACAAGTAGGAGAACCACCGAATTTCTGCTGCCGTAGACGCTAAGGCCCTATATTCAGCCTCGCTGCTCGAGCGGGACACGGTATGTTGCTTCTTGGCGGTCCATGCAACTAGGTTGGGTCCGATGAATACGCACGCTCCGGTTGTAGAGCGGCGATCATCAGGCGAACCGGCCCAATCGGCATCACAGAAAGCAACAATAGACATGTCCGGAGATGTGCGGAAAGAGAGGCCAAGAGAAGTCGTACCTTTCAGAAACCGAAGTATGCGTTTGACAGCTTGCATATGAGATGTGCGTGGCAAGTGCATAAACTGACATAATTGGTTAACCGCAAACGAGATGTCAGGACGAGTGAGAGTGATGTATTGTAGACCTCCAACCATGCTACGATAAAGGGAAGGGTCGGGTAATGGATCGCCATCGTGGGCAGAAAGATGAAGGCCAGGGGCAAGCGGCGTAGGGGCAGGTTTGCTCAAATGCATATTAAACTTATGAAGGAGATCCGAAGCATATCTTGCTTGATTTAAATGCAAGTGAGTATCTGTCCGTGTAGCTTCTATGCCGAGGAAGAAACTAAGTGGACCCAGCCGTCTACTCTCAAAAGTGGAACATATGGAGGTAATGACTGAGTTGACCACGGAAGAGGTGGAACCCGTAACTAGGATGTCATCCACGTAGACAAGAATAGCTACGGTATTATCCTGTTGATGGCGAATGAACAATGACGAATCTGAATGGCTATTAAAGAAACCCAAGGAGATGAGAAAATCGTGTAGTCTACGGAACCATGCTCGAGGTGACTGCTTGAGACCATAAAGGGCACGATGTAGTCGACAAACATGAGTAGGGTGTTGCGGATCTGTAAAGCCCGGTGGTTGAGACATATATACCTCTTCGGAGAGGATTCCGTTAAGAAAAGCATTTCGAACATCGAGTTGTTCAATGGGCCACTTACGGGAATGAGCCATGGAGAGAACAGACCGAATGGTTGCGGGTTTAATAACCGGGCTAAACGTTTCGTCATAATCGACCCCCTCTTGTTGAGTGTATCCTTGGGCCACTAGGCGGGCCTTGTATCGTTCGAGAGATCCGTCTGCTTGCCTTTTCACTTTATAAATCCACCTACTCCCAACAACATTGTGATTCGGGGGAAGAGGAACAAGGGACCAAGTGCCATTTTTACGAAGAGCCATGATTTCTTCTTGCATGGCCAGTTGCCAATGTGCTAACGGCGCAGCCTGTTTGAAGGTGCGTGGTTCAAAGAAAGGAGAATCCACAGTAGTTGCACCAAAAGCAAAGTGGTGTTTAGGACGGAATACACCAGCTTTGGCTCTAGTTACCATAGGGTGAACTCCAGGTGCAGGTGGCCGAACCGAGGAAGGGGCAGTCTGGTTTGAAGAATCTGAACCATTAGGCTGATCTGGAGAAGTAGAGAGCTGGGCGGGCTGTTCCGGCCCAACCTGCAAGGATGCGGGGCAGTCCAAAGATAAAGGAAGTGGGCTGCGGTTCTCATTGGACTGATTGAAGGAAGCCCAGCGCCAGAAGGAGAAGGAGGCTGCAGTGGGGTGGTGGCGGCATGTGGGCTGCTCGGTGTTGGACTAGAGAGTGCCGACGATGATGGGCGCAGAAGGAGGCCCCGAAGAGATTGACGACCAAAGCCTTTGTGGGGCTGGTCCAATAGAGGAGATGGGTGAAGCTGGAGATAGTAGTGGCCTAATTTACAGTGCGGCGGAAGGAAGAACAGAAGAAGTAGGCCTTTGAAATTGTTGTTGTTGACTTGATCCATGATGATGAGCTGTGTCAAAACTGTTGAACTCATAGAAAAAATGATGCTCGTCAAACAATACATGACGCGAAATATATATCCGACCGCTAATGGGATTAAAACACTTGTAACCTTTTCGCATTAAGTCATAGCCCAAAAACACACAAGGTGTAGACTTGAGCATTAATTTGTGTTGGTTATAAGGAACAAGATTGGGAAAACATGTACATCCAAACGTTTTCAAGAAACGGTAATCGGGAGTACGTTGCCACAATTTTTCGTAAGGGGAGATATTTCGGAGTTGGCGCATAGGCAACCTATTAATGAGAAACACGAGTAGAGAAAGATTCAAGCCAAAATTTCATGGGAACCTTAGATTTAGCAATTAAGCAAAGACCCATTTCCACAATATGACGGTGTTTACGCTCAACAACCCCGTTTTGTTGGGGAGTGTAGGGACAAGAAGTACGATGACCAATACCGTGTTTACACAAGAAAGCGGCAAATTGCCGGTTAATAAATTCTCCTCCCCCATCAGTTTGGATTGTTTTTATGGTGTGTATGGCGGAAATCTTGCGAGACAATTGATTCTCAATTAGGGTCTTAAAATCGAAAAGCTGAAGCGCATCCGACTTATGAAAAATTGGAAAAAGCCACACATATCGAGAGAAATCATCGACAATAGACAAATAGAATTTAAAACCTAAACGGATGGGACCGAAGAAGGCCCCCAAACATCTAAATGTAATAAATCTAATGGTTTTATTGAATTAAAAGAACGAGGTTCGAATGGAAGTTTACAAGCTTTGCCTAACGGGCAAACATGACACACCTCCTTTATTTTAACAGGGCCGCTAGTCGAAAGCCTGATTTTATTGACTGAAAAATTTAAAACTTAAGACGAGGGGTGACCCAAACGGGCATGCCAAGTGGAAGAAGACGCTCGCTCCCCGATCAACGCCAAAGAATTTATGCGTGAACTAGGGACGAAAGATAAAGTGTAGAGATCGCCAAAGTTATTGCCAGAAAGAATGGTCCTCTTGGTGCGATTGTCCTTCACACGTAACCCAAACGCAGCTTAGTTCAAAGAAGCAATGATTGTCTAAACAAAACTTGCGAATGGAAAGTAAAGAACGACTAATCTTAGGCACATGTAAACAGATTCATGACAAAATTATGATCTTGGGCAGAGAACTGAGTAGAACCAATATGAGCAATAGGGATAGAAGTACCATTAGCAACCATAATAGAATCGTTACCTGAGTACGGAGAAAATTGTTGCAGAACATCCGGATTGGATGTCATGTGATTAGTCGCCCCGGAATCAAGAACAAAGGAGACAGGAGCCATGGGCGAAGAATTAACATGCGGAGCCATTTGATGTTGAGGGTAGTACTGAGCCGAGTAGGCGAAATTCCCTCGTTGGTAACATGTGGTTGCTTCATGACCCCTTTTTTTGCAAATTTGGCATGTCACAGTATTTTGGTCTTGGCTAAGGAAAGGGTTGGGTAGGTGGTATGGGACGGTGGCTTGTGGAAAGGTTGGCCGAGTAGGGTTAAAGGCGGTAGGTAAAGGTAGGAGACCCTACCTTGGTTTCAATTATTGTTGCAGTTTCTATTGCGATTTCCACCCCCACGATTCTGATTAGGAGAAAAGAAGACCCCCGTGATTTTGGTGTCCAAAAGGTTGAGAACTTCCTTGTTAGGTAGGGTTATGGGCTGCGACTGGAATAGGGGTAGGTTTGGGTCTGTCCGGCTCATTGACTACTGCAAGGGCACTTATGGTGGGTGAGGTTTTATGGGAAAACTTCTGTTGTAAGGTTTCTTCTTGGAGGAGAAGATCCTTAAGGTCACCAACAGTGGTATCTCCTTTAGAATTTTGCGTTGTGATAAATTCCTTATAGGTGTGTTCTAAACCTCCGAGAATGCGACGGCAAAGGGTGTACGTAGAGACAGCTTCACCGACATAAGCAAGAGAGTGTGAGATGGTCTTGGCACGAAGGATATAATCCCGAATAGTCATGCCGGGGAAGAGGGTTAGATCGTGGATCTCCTCTTGGAGTTTGTGGATGTGGATAGTAGAGGCAATGCCAAATTCCTTGGCGAGAAGGTCCCATGCCTCCGGTGATGTAGTGCAGTGATTGACATATGGTTGGACCTCAGCGGTTACAGTAGCTTTTATCCAGCCGAGGACAAAACGGGAGGTGTGGACAAAGGCTTCATAGGCTGGATTTTCAATAGTGGTATTGTCGGCTTTGAGAAGGGTACGGGAGGGTGGGATTTTATCCGTCACTACATTGGTGAGATAATGAATCTCCAACATACATAAGAAAAGGGAGCTCCAATTCGGATAATTTTCATTCGACAATCGACTATGTCCCATGTACGATTGCACATTGAAGAGGGTAGGGAGGCCATGTTTGTTGCGAGGTTAACCTGTTCCGGATCGACGGTAGCCAAGGTTTTCGATGCTTCGTCACCCATGGCTATTTTCAAGAAGCTCTTGATACCATGAACGAATAAATCACCTGCATAAAAATGAAGAAGAAGAATACAAGAGAAAGCTGGGAACAAGAGAACAGTTACGCAGAAGAGAAAGAGAAAGAAATAAACATGGACTGAGAAGAAGACCAACAGGACTTACGCAGAAGAGAAAGAGATAGAAATAAACATGGACTGAGAAGAAGACCCCAACTTGTGTTTGGTGTCTTGACTTATGTTATTTATAATACTTTGTACAATGCTATTCTATGGAAATATTACAAAGTCCTATTGCTAAGGAAAGAGAGAAAATCATTATTCTATTCTATGTCAATCATCTAGCAATATTCTAATCATACTCCTACATATATGGAATTTGTACAACTGTAAAGATGGAAAAGATAAACTACACATTTAACCATATTGAGATGCATCTTTCGTATATTTGCTTTCAATTGTATCTTGTTCTATATGCAGCCTGCAGGACTTTAAGCAAATTGAACCACTTGCCGATATTTACCAAGAGCCCATATCGGGAAGATATTTCGGTATGATGAGTAGTTCATCATTATGTTTTTCATTGCTATTCCCGTCATATCCTGTAGTTTAAATAAAATATTAATTGGCGATTAATTGAGAATTATATATATATTTATATGTACGTATAAATATGTAGAATTTAGGGTAAATCTAGACCTGTTGAGGGAAGTCTCCATCTTCCATTTGTGAATTGATCAACAGTCTGATTCCACGAAGAATGGGCGTGGGATCAAATATGTCCTAGTAAAATCCAAATACCAAGATGTTAAGGATAGTCTTTGCATTTCCTTGGTTTGATCTAGCCTCATAACCTTAAATTAAAAACTAGGGTTTCTTATAACTTAAGCTGGCCCTGTACAAAAATAGCATGAACATTAAGGAATCCCACGTGTTTCCTCTGTTGATCGCACCTATACTGCCGCTATAGTTATTATATGCCCGTAAATTACTCCCTCCGGTCCAATATACATGTCGTTTTTGAACTTTTCAGAACTTTTCACCCAAAAATGACAATTATATATTTTGGACGACAACTTTTGTCCAAACACGACATGTATTTTGGACCGGAGGTAGTAAAATGTTCTAGTGCCTTCTAAACGTCAGAAAATGTATTCATTGTTGAGACCTTTGACAGTGGATTAAAATGTTCCAATATGAAATAGTGATGTCTTAAATGGCAGTAAATTAAGTTCTTCAGAATAATAATTACAGTGAAAGTTTCGTGTAGCTAGAAAACTTGGATCACGCAATAGGCAAAGGATGTGAGTACAGATGTGTCTCACAACTGTCCACACATCCACAGATAATGCAGCGGAATAAAACAATTAAATGTAAATAAAATGCAATAACTCAAGAGTTATATACGCTTCGATACGTGTGATCAGCAAACTAGGCTTACGCCCAAAAACCTTTTCACTATAAAAACTTATGTTTCTTACAAAAACAAATAAGTGAAAAACTAAAATATGAAAATACTAAACAAGTTCTAATCACCTTCTATGATATGAACAACTCCCCTTTCCCAAGTAGGACTTATTCAATCAGAAGTAAAACAAGAGAACTTTATGAAAACCTAGATGTGAGTTACGGATGTAAGCTCACAACCTAAACACAACTCAATCGAAAGCTATGAAGTATGTATGTTTTTCTCTCTAAAAACCGTAGCTTCTCTTTGTGTTGAATGCCTTGTATTTATAATGCACCATTGAGAAGATCTTCATGCAATCGACCTCTTCCATTGTGAGATTCCTTTTTCTATATGAAAACATATAACACACTCACAAGGAAATCAAATATTAGTAGGTTAGTCCTAATATAAAACTATGTACATAAATAAAAGATATTTACATAATTACAATCTCTTAATAAAAGTAAGATACTTATAAATCTCCATGAAAGTCTCAAAATCTTCTTACCATAATAGAAGACAAATTAAATAAGGAAACATAAATATGTTCCCAAAAACTCACGTTTTCAATCTCCCCTATTTTGGACTTTAGGTCAAAACCAAAGATTTATAACAAACATAATATTATGACCACGAATATAGAAAGAGCATGACTCCCCCGAATGGATGTGTGTCCAGATGTGTATACACATCCACACATAAAAACCGCAAAACATTAGAACGAATACTAGCAGTTCATTAAGCAAAAGCAAAAACCATTCGGCCATGTCCTACT
Organism: Adenophora triphylla var. japonica; assembly: GCA_022495995.1. NCBI lineage: Eukaryota > Viridiplantae > Streptophyta > Magnoliopsida > Asterales > Campanulaceae > Adenophora > Adenophora triphylla. The sequence continues at coordinate 27,457 of JAFEMH010000957.1, forward strand.
TAAAGCTATTACAAACCATTGTTTTAAAAACTAACAAACTAAAACGAGAAAATTAAAATTGTCTTTAAAAACCATCAATTCAAAAAAACTTTTCTCCCCTAAGTTAAAGTTCCCAGCCCCTCCAACTAGTAGCGAGACACGGCGGTGTTCCAAACTTTATCTCCTCCAAAAGCAAAGAAGCGGCATCATCGACATCTCCCCTTTTTGAGCGAGAAAGTGAAGCATGCCATTTGAGAAGATTATCCTTAAGTGCTTTAAGGTTATTGGCATGGGCGTGGAGGCTTGAGCTTGAGCTTCAAAGACTGGCAATCTCGGCATCTAAATCCTTCATCCGAACATCAAATGGAGCTACAGTTTGTGGGTTCGAGATGTATCCACATCTGGCATAGTAATTTCGGGAGAGGTACCCACGGGAGATCAACATGCCTTTGCTTAGGGTCTAACAGAGTTTTGGATTCCTTAAATAAGGCAAAATTATCAACTCTTTCTTCTCCTTTTTCAGCCTTTACCCCATTGGCAATGAGAATTTGGGATATCAAGGAAGGGTAAGGTAATGACCATTTCTTGGATGGAGACTCACCATAATCACAAATTTTCCTAAAGATAAATTCCCCAAAATTAATGTGCCTCTTAAGTCCCAATCTATACAGAAGATCAGCTTGCACCCTAGTGACAGAGGTTTTGTTATTTGAGGGGCAAAGATTGGCAACTAAGATAGTGTGGAGAAAACAGAAAAGGGAGGATAAAGAGCCACTTCCTAAATCTTTAGGCTTTACTGGCCAAGAGGTTACCTTGCCATGGGTAATTGCAGAAACAAGATCATCATCCTCAATAGAAACCACATCATCCAAATGATCATACAACCCAAGAAAATCATTGATGATAGAAGGGGTAAAAGGAACAAATACTCCTCTAACATAAACACCAAGAGAATGAGGATAAGTTTTATCTAATCCTTTAGGCAGATTTGCATAGAACTCATAAACCAATTTGGGGTAGAAGGGAAGGGGATGGTCCACAGTCAAGAATAATCCTCTTTCCTCAAAAAACTTGTCCATACCATGTTTAGTAAAAGTCTCCCTATCCCTTTTCATCTCAACAACAAAGGCTTTAGAGGAAATTAAAGTAAACCTATCAGCAGCCTTTTTGGATAAAAACTTTTTGGAAAAGGGTTTGGGAGTAGAGACCAAAGAAACAGAAGATGACATACCATGTTCAGCTTTCTTTCGAGTAGATGTGCGTCTAGATGTGGGCACATCCTTAGACACATCCTTCACAGGGAATGGAACAATAATGGGTTCAACCTCAGTGTCATCAGCATCAGTGGAATCAATTTCTTGGTCTTCTTTTTCCTGATCAAGTTCTTCTCTTCCTAGCTTGTAGTTCTCATCGAGGCGGTATCATCATCATCCGAACTTGAGTCGGTTTCATCATCAAAAGGCTCTAAGTCGGTTGCGGCCATCTTTTTCTTACCCTTTAAATCCATTAAAATTTTAGCTAAGGGCTCTTCATCACTAAAGGATATAAAGTCTTCAACGGGACTAGAGACCAAGGGAACGAGAGGGCTCAACAACGAGTGCGGACAAAATATCCTCGAAGGTGAAACAATAGGGGGATAATGGGATCGAGATGAGATTATGGGAGGAATAGGAGCAATTGGCTCAACGAGACTCTGCGTAGAACATCTCAACGGGGATCAAAGGTTCAACATGGGGAGTAACCACGAAGGGTAACGACGGGACCACTAACGAGAGGAAGGGGGAATAGATGATTTAGCCCTAGTCGACAAGGGGAATTATTACCTCATCTTCTTCTTCTTCTTCAAGAACAATAGCAGTTGAAGATTTCCCGCCGAGGCTTGTTTAGGTTCTTGGCTTTGTCGGACTACGACGGCTTGCGAACTCTACCGGATCGACGAAGAGCACGGCTGGGGATCGGAGTTGTAGCGAGACTTTGGGGGTTTTACTTGGGTCAACTTCCTCTTCTTAGTTGAAGAAGGTTCCTCAGCAATGGCGACATTCGATGGTGGGATCACCGGAGAGGATGGAGCTTTAGGGTTTTCATCGGTTGAAACGGCCACGAGGTTCCAATGACGGAGATTTGGGAGAAGAAGCTTCCATTGTTGGATCGAGACGAGGGTGATGGAGAGGAAAATTCCGCAAGAAATTTGGAAATTACAGGGTTTAAGACAACAGAACCCTCGCCTTTAGCTATTGAGATGGGAGCAATGTCAAGAATGTCTTCCTCTTGAATGTTTGAATGCTCGGCCATTTAACAGAGGAATTGGGGTTGGTTGAACAGTGAAAAGGGAAATTAATGCAATGGTGTGAGATTGTGTGCAAAGAGGAGGAAGAACAAAGGGTTTTGTCAAGGTTTATGGGGGATGGGACGGATGTGAGGTATATTAAATACTCACAGCTCCCCCTTTCCTACTAAAATTAGGAATCCTTTTTCAAAGAGGTTTAACATACCTCAAAATCCTTAAGAGTCCTCCAACGGCTAGAAAACCTTTGAGGTTACAACACACAAGCACCTTCCAAGAAAATAAGGGATTAAAATAAATCAAGATTTTGTAAGATTTTTATGAAAACAAAAATTACTTCGGCATATCTTTAATCAAAACAGAATCCCAAAAGAATTTTTCAACCTTTTCAAACAAGGATTGATACACATCTTTTCTTTTCATGAAAGATATTGGAGATCAAAAACCTATATAATCAAAGAGTGAATTAAGAGAGAAAATTAATTAACTAACATATTTACAAAGCTCCTATATGTCCTAAAATGCAATATGCCTAGCATGATGCAAACACACAAGTGAAGGAAATATTCTCAGCTTATGGATGTGGCATAGGATGTGAGTCACATATTGGGACACATTTAGATCACAAAAAGTCAATGAGCGATAATCCAATCACTTTTGACCTCTAGGATGCATCCACCAATTTTTTGTTGTGGATTTTTGCAAAGTGAGTAGCTTTCACTTTACTTGATCCCAAAGATAGCCCTTTTTCCCAATGATCTTATCAAGTTTGACTTCAAGATTTCTTATGAAAATCACTTGATCACAATGGTATGGCTTCATACTAAGGGTGAAGCAGCTGTTTCTCACACATATATATAATTTTTTCTTTTTAGCACCCACTGTGAGATACCTAGGAAGGTTATACCAAGTTATCAAAAGATAACATGGACAGGAAATACTCACAATTAAGTGATCAAAAATTAATGTCAAAGATGAAGACTCACAAGTGGCCACACTGAGAAATTTCGTGCTAATGCATGATATTTTTGGATTTTTCTTTTTATGATTTTTTTTTTTTTTTCAGTTAAACTAATCTACAGATGTGTTAGAGGATGTGAGACACATCTGGTCTCACAACCTTAGATATCACATAAGCCAAGAGACTTCCTCAAGGAGGAAAATCTCTCCAAATCTAATGCCTTTGTAAATATATCAGCAAATTGATTTTCAGTCCCAACAAATTCCAGACACACAGTTTTTTGCTCTACAAGATCTCTAATGAAATGATGTCTAATATCAATGTGCTTTGTTCTAGAATGTTGAACAGGATTTTTAGATATGTCCAAGGCACTTTTGTTATCACAAAAAGCAGTCAAAACTTTGCTATTTAATCCATAATCTTTTAGCATTTGATTCATCCAAAGTAATTGTGTGCGGCAACTCCCAAGGGCAACATATTCGGCCTCGGCGGTGGACAAGGACACACAATTTTGCTTCCTACTATACCAAGACACAAGATTATTACCTAGGTAGAAACATCCACCGGTGGTACTCTTTCTATCATCACTATTTCCAGCCCAATCAATCGGTGTACCCAACCAAATTTGTGTTTGTTTCTTTAGAGTAATGCGAGACCTAGGTTCACGGTCCCACTCACATACCTAATGATCCTTTTTAATGCTTTAAGATGGGACACTTTAGGGTTGGCTTGGTATCTAGCACGAGACATACACCGAACATAATGTCGGGTCTACTTGCGGTGAGGTAAAGCAAACTTCCTATCATGCTTCTATAAAGGGTTTGATCAACACTCTCACCATCGAATCATGACTTAGTTTTGGGAAGATCCCATTGGGGTTCTTTGATGTGAAGAGTGTTCAAGCTCAAACTTTTTCACAAGATTCTTGGCATACTTAGGCTGTGAAATGAACATACCATCTTTGAATTGCTTAATCGTAAGCCTAAGAAAAAGTTCAACTCACCTACCATACTCATCTCAAATGTGGAAGTCATGCTATCCACAAATTCGGCTAGCATTGGATCGAATTTGATCCAAACACAATGTCATCTACATAGATTTGTGCCACAAGAATCTCTTTCTTGTTTCTCCTCACAAACAAGGTTTTGTCAACCTCACCTCTCTTGAATCCTAGTTGAAGCAAATGGTCGGTCAACCTACCATACCAAGCTCACAGGGGCTTGCTTTAGCCCATACTGAGCTTTCTTCGGTTTATACACATGATTAGGATATTTGGAGTCCACAAAGCCTTTAGGTTGTTCAACATAGGCTTCCTCATTTAATATCCCATTTAAAAAGGCACTCTTGACATCCATTTGATGAAGAGTAATCTTGAGGTAACAAGCAATGGCTAACAAAAGCCTAATGGACTCAATTCTTGCAACAGGAGCAAATGTCTCCTCAAAGTCAATTCCCTCAATTTGAGTATAACCTTGAGCAACTAACCTAGCTTTATTTCTAGTTATCACACCTTTCTCATCAGTTTTGTTCTTAAAAATCCATTTGGTTCCTATGACATTACCATGTGAGGGTCTAGGAACAAGAGTCCATACCTCATTCTTTTCAAATTGAATTAATTCATCTTGCATAGCCATAATCCGATCGGCATCTTTCAATGCTTCGGTAACATTCTTAGGTTCAATTTTAGAAACAAAACAACGAAGCTTACCTGGGAGTATCTTTGAGGAGCAACTCCATAAACCGGCTATCTTTCTATAATCAACTTTGTCCTTTTGTCTAGTTCTCACTTGAGCATGCACATCTCCCACAACTTGTGAAGTGGGGTGGTTTTTGGATTTTAGAAGGGATATCCTTTGACCTATCCACACACCCATTCACATTACCTTACGGAGCATCATCCTGATCGGAATCGGAAGGAACCGTCCTCGATTACGGGAGTTTGAGTGGATGTGGGTGCGGATGTGGGTTCGAATGTGGAGGCGGATGTGTCCACATCCTTGGTTACATCCTTGTCGGGTTCATCATTTTTAACAGCCTTTGGAAGTTTCTTTTGCTTTTTATTTTGTTTCTTCATCCTTCCGATCCAAGCAACACGAAACATCATCCTCGGCGATCTTGAGGTTAAGATCAAGTGAGTCATCAAATTTAACATTAGCGAGATTCCATAATGGTCTTAGTTTTGAGATTGAAGACTCTGTAAGCTCTCTTGTTGGTGGAATAGCCCATGAAAATTGCTTTGTCACTTTTTGAATCAAACTTGGACGGTATTCTCTATCATTGAGAATATAACAAACACAACCAAACACATGAAAATATTTTACGGTTGGTTTCTTTCCAAGGAGAATTTGATATGGGGTGACGGTGCTACCAATCCTTAGGAACACCCTATTGCCAATGTGGCAAGCGGTGTTTAAAGCTTACGCCCAAAATTTTTGGACAAGTTCTTTGAACTTAGCATGACTCTAGCCATTTCTTGCAAGGTTCTATTCTTTCTTTCGGCAATTCCATATTCTTTGTGGGGTGATTGGTGCGAGAAAACTCATGAGTGATTCCCTTAGAATTGCAAAAATTGGTGAACATTTGATTCTCATATTCGGTGCCATGGTCGGACCTAATCCTCACGGTCTTAAGACCATAAAGATTTCTAACTCTTTTGTACCAATTCTTGAATTCTCCAATTGTTTCGACTTTTCTCTTAAGAACATTACCCAAGTGTACCTAGAATAATCATCAACACACACAAAGGCATACTTTTTCCTACCAAAGCTTTCTACTTCAATAGGTCCCATTAAATCGGTGTGAATCATCTCCAAACATCTAGTTGTGGAGCATTGTTGGACCTTTTTATGTGATGCTTTTGTTTGTTTTCCCTTTTGACATGAACCACGAGACATCGGGGTTCTTGAAGTTCGGTTTAGGGAGGTCTTTAATGGCTTCAAACCTTTGAAGTTCTTCCGAGTTCTACGGCTAGCATGCCCTAATTTTTGGTGCCACAGATTGACATCATTAGCTTTTGAGCTTAGGCAAGAAAGATTATCACCAAATTGGTAACAATTATCGCGGATCTAGGACCGGTAAACACACATTTATTATCCTTATCAAACACTTCACACAAGTGCTTATCAAACTTCACAAATAGGTCATCATCACACGGTTGGTGATGCTTATTAGGTTGGCTTTCAAGCCTTCCACATGGTACACATTGTGCAATTTTGGGAGACCCTTGACATCTCGGGTTCCTTTCCCAACAATCTTTCCTTGAGCACCTCCACCAAAATTTACTTTCCCTCCATTTATTATTTCATAGTCAAGAAGAATTTGCTTGGTTCCCGTCATGTGCCTAGAGCACCCACTATCAAAATACCAAGAGCCGAGACGGTACTCTTGAGGGAAGAGTAGACAACATTGCGTGTGGTAATTGGTTTGGCTACCCATTGTTTAACGGTTTTCTTTTTGAGTTGCGAGAGGTCTCGGATTATTTGGATGTGTGTTAGGATGTGCATACATCTTCTCACACATCTGAGGCCGTTTAAAACTACCGGATTTTTATCGGCCTTGAGTTTGTAACAGAAGGGCCTAATGTGACCGGGAGCTAGGCGGTAATGGCAAATGTAATGCCTCTTCCTTGGTCTCTTCTCACTCGAGAATGACTTTTTCTTTAAAAGCTTGTTTTTTCACACTTTTAGAGGTAGAACCCTCATATCCCTCCTTTACAAAATTATTTTCAAAACCTATACCAATTTTGTCACGTTGACCCATGGAAAAAGCTTCTTCCATTTTCATTTTACTTTTGTTTAACTTAGTGAAAGTATTATCGGCTTTTTCACATTCATTCTTGAATTTTCAAGGTCAACTTCTCTTTTGGTCACAAGGACTTCAAGTCTTGCAATGGTATCCTTTTGAGCATCATTTTCTTTTGAAAGTACAAACTTTTTCATCTTCACAAGCGACCAATTTATCGACGAGATTTGTTTACCTTAACAAGTACCTCAATTTTGTCCAATCTTTTCATCCAATACGTATGTAGCTCCTTGTATGTGGCAAAGAGTTCCTCATAGGGAATGTCTCTTTCTTCATCTTCATCATCGACTCTCCTTTTACGGAGAAACGGTTCGGCTCAAGTTCGGATGTGACACCGGATGTGTACACAATGAGCCCACATCCAAGGGTTTTTCAGAGTATATTCTTCTATATCTGCGAAAAAGCATTAAACACGAGAATGGCAATTTAAGACAGACATGTTAGCCACTTCTTCTTCCTCATCCTCACTTTGTCACTAAGGGTAGCGGTTAAGCTCATCCCCTTCTTTTTAAGTGTGTTAGCACACTCATTGGCATAATGACCAAAGCCACGACATGCCCTACATTGGACAGATTCGAGATGATTTATTTTCAAAACTTGGTTTCTTGAATCCGATGTCGGTGATAGGTTTTGGCTTTTCAAAGGCGATCTTTGGAAGTAGGTCTATTGGGAAATTTGCTTATCCTTCTATTTTTCGGTATAGAACTGAATTTCTTTGAAATAAAAGCTACATCCTCATCTTCAAGATTAGACTTGTCAATTTCGTGAGGATAATTCCACAAGCTCTTTTGGTAGAGCGGCACTTTTAAGGGCAAGGCTGTGTGTTTTGTTCTTCTTTTGAGCCTCAAGGTTAAGCTCAAACACGGTCAAGATTCCTATGATAGTGTCAAGACCTACGGTGTTTGTGTCCTTTGTTTCTTCAATCACGGCTACTTTTATGTTAAACCTTTCGTGCAAGGTTCTTAGAATTTTACTAACAAGTCTTGCATTGGAGATAGATTCTCCCGGACTTGTGCATTCATTTGAAATCTCATGAATCTTAGCGGCATATGACACAATATCCTCGGTTTCTTCCATTCGAAGTAACTCAAACCTATCCATTAAAATTCTAAGCACTGGTAGCCTTCACACTTGGTGCTCCCTCACATTGAGTTTGCAAAATATCCCAAGCGGTTTTGGCTATACTTTCATTTGTTATAAGCTTGTACATATTCCCGAAACATGGCTGGAAATAGCACCCATGGCTTTTGAATTGTAATTTGCGGCTTGTATTTCATCAAGAGTCCATTGTTCTTCGGGTTTTCTTTCAAAGAAGGACTCACCAACACCGAGAAGATGGCTTTTTCTCCACGGTAGGAGGTTGCCATGCAACAAGAATACACATCCAAGCTCTTTCATCAATACTTTTGATGTAATTTCGCATCTTAGACTTCCAAAGAGAATAATTTGTGCCATCCAAGACGGGAGGCCTATTTTGGTGATTTTGGCATTCCATAATGACTACACTTTACGGATCAACACTCGGTAATATTTCGAGAGTTGGCTCTGATACCAATTGAAAGTTTCGTGTAGCTAGGAAACTTGGATCACGCAATAGGCAAAGGATGTGAGTACAGATGTGTCTCACAACTGTCCACACATCCACAGATAATGCAGCGGAATAAAACAATTAAATGTAAATAAAATGCAATAACTCAAGAGTTATATACGCTTACTGATCTTTGTGATCAGCAAACTAGGCTTACGCCCAAAAACCTTTTCACTATAAAAACTTATGTTTCTTACAAAAACAAATAAGTGAAAAACTAAAATATGAAAATACTAAACAAGTTCTAATCACCTTCTATGATATGAACAACTCCCCTTTCCCAAGAAGGACTTATTCAATCAGAAGTAAAACAAGAGAACTTTATGAAAACCTAGATGTGAGTTACGGATGTAAGCTCACAACCTAAACACAACTCAATCGAAAGCTATGAAGTATGTATGTTTTTCTCTCTAAAAACCGTAGCTTCTCTTTGTGCTGAATGCCTTGTATTTATAATGCACCATTGAGAAGATCTTCATGCAATCGACCTCTTCCATTGTGAGATTCCTTTTTCTATATGAAAACATATAACACACTCACAAGGAAATCAAATATTAGTAGGTTAGTCCTAATATAAAACTATGTACATAAATAAAAGATATTTACATAATTACAATCTCTTAATAAAAGTAAGATACTTATAAATCTCCATGAAAGTCTCAAAATCTTCTTACCATAATAGAAGACAAATTAAATAAGAAAACATAAATATGTTCCCAAAAACTCACGTTTTCATACAGAATAGATAAGTTAATGAAAGATGACTTTTTAAATGAAACGTTCCAAAATGAAATAGCGAGCTAGCTCTTAACTTGGTACTTTTTTTAATCGAAGTTATTGTAATTATTCAGAACAAAAATAGATGTAACAGACCTGTCGAGCTTCAATAAGTGCTAATAACGCCCATGATGTTTGCACCAGATTTGATCTGTTGCCCGGCAGATTCGTATACACCTGTCTCGAAGAAACAATAATTAATTAATTAGGGTGAAACTCTTACTCCCGCTATCCCTAAATGAATGTCGAAAAAACATTCAAATTTCCGCTTGAGTTTCTCATTTTAGATCTTAAGTTTCTATTTCAAAGTACCTTTTTGGTGCTAGAAAGATAACTTTCTCCCCATCCTCCATCAGGAAGTTGCTTAGATATCAGAAAGTTGCAAGCCTTTCGAAGCGTGGGACAAAAATGATTATTAGTTTCCCCTGCGAGCCCTTCAACTGCCATCCACGTTCCATAGGTGTAACATATTCCCCAGCTACTGTCCCATGAACCATCTTGATTCTGATTTATTTTTATATACCGGTCTCCTCTACTGATTGCATTTTCAATTTCCTCTTCTCGATGTTCGGGATGTAGTCTTCTGAATAGTTTTAAACCCTGAATACAAGATGATGTGCATTCCACATACCTATATGTAGATTGCGATATTAATTAAGCCATAATTAAAATTAGTAAAAATCAATAGCATGAAAAGGTTTCAAAAATAAAAAAGAAAATAGAAATCTTACTCTCGCTCAATGAAAATGTCGCTGGAAAACTCCACTGGGCTTAAGTTCTGAAATAATAAAAATGAAGTTTCGTTATGATCGACACATACTCTCCTCTTCAGAGATTCTTATTAACCAAACTAGTTGCCTTTGAGGTACCAGAATATTTTACTTCCTTCTATAAGTTTTATGGGTGCTATAAATAGCCCTAAAGTTGACCATCATCGCAAACGAAACCTTCGTGATATCGAGATAGACGAGATACGAAGACATATCCAAATACTCCGAAACCGCATGGATCGCGTGGAGCTTCCTGCGAAGATGGGTTCAGATCCGGTTATTTCAGCCGAGGATATAAAGTATCGAGAGGGGATGGATTCCTTCGCCCAACGTCATGAACATCGTGACAGGTACGCGGCTGACCCTTCTAGGGATGTCGATGTGAGGATCGAAATTCCGGAGTCCGAAGGTAAGGCAAATCCTGATGATTCCATTGATTCTTGGATATATCTTATTGAGTATAAAAAAGGGTTTTTGTTCGAATCTTCAAGTCAAGAAGATCTTGTTGATTAGTCAAAACCGCCTAGGTTTGATGTGTGTCATTGTGACTGTTGTCAAGTGATGCCATCTGATCATGTTCGTGTTGAAATAGTTGATTTTGATTTTTCTCAAAATCAAGTGATGTGGAAGATTGAAGATGTCAATTTTGGTTAGCGGTACGATGATCCGTTTGACCCTTTTGATGTTGATTGTTCAAAGTTTTCGGCTTCTTGGTTCTTCAAAAGATTGATTATTGATAAGTCCCTCACTAATGGGTGGACTGACTGGAAGGATATTTTGACAAGTGATACTAAATATAAAGTTCGTCAACGATTTAAGGATAAATTTTTAGATGTATATCCTAAAGCAACATGTCAAATTCGAGGACGAATTTTTTCTAAGAAGGAAGAATGATGCAGAACGACACAAGAATGGAGGAGCGGCCGTGCGTTATAGGGGAGCGGCCGTGCATTGAGGAGGAGCTGGAACAGGGCCTTAAGGGTTTGCTAGTTTTAGGGTTTTAAGTGTTAGGGTATTTATGAATTATATATTTTCATAACTTTTATGATTTTATTAGTATTTTCGGAATTAATTTTAGTAGGATAATTATAGGAGGTTTTAGAGTAGATTTAGACTTGATTTATTAGTTTTAGACTCCTAATAGGTTACCTTATAGGTTAGACATTATTTTAGGACTTTATTTCTTGTTTTTCAAGTTTTATGGGTGCTATAAAATAGCCCTAAAATTGTAATCCAAAAACCAGACCTTGATTATTAACTTATAGAAAAAGCTTAGGCTTTCAATTCTTGATTCTTGTTCTTTTTGTTCGGTCATAAATATCTATCCTTCCGTTTGTATTATTAACTTAAGTAACAAAAATTCAGAAAACAAAAAGAAGATAATACTCCCTCCATCGCTACATGAATATCCAAATTTATTTAGATGACAATCTGAAAAGAATTGTTGTTTTTACATTTAAATGGCCGGTAAAGATGCATAAACATTCTTGTTATCTACTCTAAACAATTAGCTTTGCATGCATCTATAAATTGATTGGTGAAAAGTGTATGAAAAAAATAACAACTAGGGACAAAGTGTTTAACAAAAAAGACTACTTTTGTGACGCATCACGAGTTAAGGAAGACGTCGATATGACAAAATAAATCCTGTAACCAATGAGGCACGGCCGATTAGTGAAGGGAGCACGGCCGAGCAAGAAGGCTGGCACGACCGAGCTGGGAAAAGACGCAGTCGAACGATGTATTACAAAAACATCACATTAGCAAAAAGGCGAGCACGATCGAGCATGATCAAGGCCACGACCGAGCGTGACAGACTCGTGAAGCGCAGGAAGATTTAAGTTGTTTTATTTAATTAGGACTCATCTCGTATTTTTATTATCGTTCTTTCTTTTCCTTATTTATTAGGGTTTTATTATTTTCTTTTCCTTTATTTATTTGGAGTTACGAGTATAAATACTTTGGTAGGGTTTTGGAAAAGACAGATTTGATTTATTGAATTTTAGAATTGCTTAGCATTCTTGTGGGTGAAAACCTAGAAAGCCATTGTTGGCTTGATCGAATGAGGATTCCTTCGGCAAATTTAAGAGTTTTCCATTAATTTGATTAATTCTTCGTTAATTTCGCTGCGTTTACTTCAGTTGGTATCAGGTTAAGGCTCGATCCAGGAAGATGGCAGGCGAAAACGGAAACAGCAACAACGCTCTTCTTGCATTCCTTGAACGTATGAACCAAGAAGCACAGGAACGAGACCGTCAGGCTGTGATTCGCGATGAACAGGCTGCAACTCGTCACACTGATATGGTTAGGCTTTTTGGAGGGTTTGCGGGTTGGTGATCGCCGAAGGCAACGGGCAGGGGTTCGAGCACCTGTAGGAAACGAAGGGAACAATCGTTTTCCTCCGGCCGGAGGAGAGGATTCAGATTCATAGGGTGAAGATGATTTTATCGATGCACCTGCGGATCAGGCTCCTAAAATCAAAGTTGATCTACCCTTTTTCACAGGGGAGTTAGACATAGAAGAATTTACAGATTGGTTTTCCGAGGTAGAAAAATATTTTGCCTTGATGAATGTTTCGGAAGAGAGGAAGGTGCCATAGTGGCCTACAAACTTCGTGGTGGTGCGTCGGCTTGGTGGGAACAGTTGAATAATCATCGTCGAAGGAATGGTAAGCTACCAATTCCCACATGGAAAAGGATGAAGATGGCCTTAAAACAACGATTTTTGCTCGCAGATTATGAGCAGTTGATCTATAAGAAATTCCTTGACTACAAGCAAGATAATCGGACAGTTGATCAATACACGCACAATTTTCATACACTGTCTGCGCGCACTGATTTGGGTGAATCGGAAGGACAACAAACTGCGAGGTATGTTTCTGGTCTTCGTCTTAGCATTAAAAGTATGGTTAAATTATATCCTGTGCATACACTTGATGGGGCAATTTCTCATGCCAAAACTGCTGAGGGTCAAGAAACTGAAATTGTATCTCCTTCCGTTTCTTCATTTAATATGGGTAATAAGTGTGAGCACCCCAACCCGGGACCTAACACGTGTCCCGAGCTAAGGGAGCTCAAACTAAGACAATCCATCTAGATTTTTAAAACATTTATTTGCCTTTAAAGGAAAACCACTTTTCAAACTTCTAAGTAAAATCAATTAATAATATCTCTACTAAAAGGAAATCCATCTACAACTTTAACAATCCGAAATCTGATCAATTATACAAAAACCCTGAATAACATTGTTAAATAAAAGTGTTGTCCATACAAATTATAAAAGAGGAATACTTAACCAATACTCCTAACAACCCACTCCTATACTTAACTTGTCAAGCCCCAAAAGCAAAAGTCCACAATGAAATCCCCGGCCTCACTGGTTCGGGTCACCTGTCTCGGAATCTAAAGCAGTAAAGGGAAAGGGGTGAGAATAAATCTCAATGAGCTATTATGATATGCAGCAAGATGCCAAACAGAGTGCAACACATAGCATGGTAGCACATAACACATTATGAAAGCGGTAAACACCTTACGTTACCTCATTTTACCTTTTCCGTCTGAACAATAAGTCGTACAACGTGGGAGTAAAACTCCACTCTTTGGTGAATTGCCTCAAGCACCTTCACCTCTTATAGGACTCATACCCTGCACCATCCATATAAGAAAGGATCCATATATTAGAGTATCCCAAAAATAATATCGTCCCTCCTTACAACGGTCGCCACACGTCACGTAAAGCTTTTTGGGTCAATACAACAGTTAGCACGCCCCACCCCGCGGCCACAGAGTGGGGAAGGGTCACCGGTATGATGTACCTTCAATCACTTATAGAACAAATCCATAATTGATTGGCATCCATCATACCCACCCGAACATAAACACGCTCGAAGCACATGATAGATACTTGAGATAATCCACAAAACGGGATAATAATATAACAATACCAAATAATCCACAAAGGGGATAAACACTATAGCAACATGGTACAATATACTCATGTTCAACCAACATCATAATGCAACATTTAAGTAATACACTATGCATAATATCACCAAATGAATATGAGTTCACTTAAGGTAACAATATAACCACATAATCCACACCGGAACAATGAAATCAACATGCCAAGTAATCCACAACCGGAATACAATACTAGCAACATACCGTAGAATCCACAACGGGAATACTACACAACCATATACCAAACAATCCACAATTGGGATAGTCATGCTACAGTGATATATATACATTTAATACAATAGTGTGGCTTATGGTTTTAAACATGATTCAAGCTATCTACACCGAGTATGGGCAAGTAAGGTCACCAAGTATCATAAACCAACCCTACGAAGTCATTACTCAACCTTGAATAAATCTTATTAAAGGTGCAAGACCTACTTCCCAAGTTTGGACCACTTTCCGAACAATATTTAACTACTCCTACAATTCCATTTTGACCAATTAAAAGGTCATGGTCAAGCCAAGGTATCCTACTCTAACCTAGGTTAAAGAGGATCAATTCGCATCCGGGTTGATTTGGTCCTACTAATTTATATTGGGTGGAAGTCATACCACGAGTTTATTGAAGAAATTCAGCAAAAGAGAAAACTGGGGAAAATCTGGTGACACGGGCGATCGCCCATGTCACTTCGGGCGACCGCCCAAGTGAGTTTACAAGGAGAGCCAACATTCTCGCCGCCTTGGCGGCCGTCAGCCCCTATGGGCGACCGCCCATGGCCCTTTCAAAGACACACACGAATTTCCAACTTAATTTACTTAGTTTATTTCCTTTTAAATCTTTCCTAATTTCATGAATACTAAAGGATTGTTTAACCTCACAACTTCAACTTAAATCATCCAAATCCAAGATCATATAGATTTAAGTTAATTACCAATTAATTCCCACCCATTTCATTCAATTCAAGTTAAGATCTCCTAACCTATCTTCACCCATTTCATTCAATCTAAATCAATTCCTAAGAACAAGAGTATCCTTCCTTGTCATTTACCCATCTCCCAACTTTAAATAGGTTTCCAAGGCATTTACAAAATTATCATTACAACAAGAACAACAAATAGAGTTTCATGAACATTCATAAGAAGGGAATCATAACAACTCACTTTAGATTTTAATATGGAAGATTGATCTTTCTCACTTGATGGATTCTTCTAGATAATCCAACTTCAAAGCTACCCTTAGACTTGGATTTGATGGAGGAAGAGCTTGGCTTCAAAGCTTGGGTTGAGCTTCCATGGAGTCTAAGGATTTACTAGGAGGAAGATGAAAGAATGAAGGAGGAGGAAGGAGAGTGAGGAGGATGTAGAAGGGGGCGGATGGAGGAAGTAAGGGGAGAGGAGAGGGGAACACTTGGGGGGATTTGGAGTGAAGAGGGAATTGGCCCCCCTCTTCTAAAGACTTTCAACAAATACTTAAATCATTCCCCCTAAATATTTATTCTACTCATTTTAACCTCCTCTCACTATTTATCTATTTTCTATTTTTATTATTCCCCAATCTTCTTTATTTAATAACCAATAAATTCTCCAAAGATTCTAATCTTACTTCTCACCCAATTTATCTTAAATTAAGAATTTAAAGACATAAAGAAACACATAAAATAAATATAAATATTAAAGCATCTAATATAATATTAAAAATAAATGCCTAGGGTTGGGGTCGTTACAATAAGGGACAGTATTTGGGGTCTAAATCACCTTTAGTTGTTAAAAAAGAAAAAGTTACTGTTGCCAAAGGTGGTGATGATAAGAAGGAACCGTAGTAGCTAAGCCGGTAGGGAAAAATACTACCAATCCTAATCCTTTTGCTAAGACTTATGGAAATAAATGTTATCGTTGTAATTTGCCTGGGCATATTTCTAATAATTGTCCTACTCGAGGGCAAGTTAATATGGCTGATAAGGATGGGGATGAAAAGGTTAAAGAGTATTGGGTGGATCCGAATACTGATAATGAGGGGGATGAACATGGGACTTTTGTGTTTGAGAAGTTAACTTTGACAGCTCCCTCGAATGTAACTCCTAATCGACATGGAATTTTTCTTACTATTGGGTTGGTGAATGATGAAAAGTTGAACATAATTGTGGATAGCGGGAGTTGTGATAATTTGATTGCTATGGTAGATAAGCTGAAATTGGAAGTCAGGAAGCATCCAAATCCATATCATGTGGGGTGGATTAATGCAACGGGTAAACTCAAGGTCACTGAACAATGTTTAGTTCCTTTCTCTATTGGTAGATATAAGGATGAAGTTCTATGTGATGTTGTTGACACGAGTGATTACCAATTGTTGCTCGGGAGGCCTTGACATTATGATGTCAATTCTACTCAAAATGGGCAGACTAATGTGATCAGTTTTATGAAGGATGGCATCAAGTTTAATCTTTGCCCATTGCGAGCAAAAGGGGTACATGTTAGCAAAGGAAGTGGAAATGGAATTATTTCCTTGCGTGTTCCCAAATTTTGTATTTCAGGTACCAATAAAGCTGTGGATATAGATGTTGTTGCACGAGGAGCTACGAAAAGCAATACAACTCGGGCCAAATCATCAGTCAAATAGAAGACTCTGGTACAAGCTGCAAGAAGGCCAAAGAAGGAGGTTTCAAAGGCCAAGTCCATGCCAATTCCTTCTACAAGACGTTGTTCTTATTTGGTTCACGATTCGGGGACGAATCATTTTCAAGTGGGAGTGAATGATGCAGCACGAGTTAAGGAAGACGTCGATATGACAGAAGAAAATCCTGCAACCAGTGAGGCACGGCCGAGTAGTGAAGGGAGCACGGTCGAGCAAGAAGGCTGGCACGACCGAGAGTAGGGAAAAGACGCGACCGAGCGATGTATTACAGAAACTTCACATCAGCAAATAGGCGAGCACGGCCGAGCATGATCAAGGCCACGGCCGAGCGTGACAGACTCGTGAAGTGCAGGAAGATTTAAGTTGTTTTATTTAATTAGGACTCGTCTCGTATTTTTATTATCGTTATTTCTTTTCCTTATTTATTAGGGTTTTATTATTTTCTTTTTCTTTATTTATTTGGAGTTACGAGTATAAATACTTTGGTAGGGTTTTGGAAAAGACAGTTTTGATTTATTGAATTTTAGAATTACTTAGCATTCTTGTGGGTGAAAACCTAGAAAGCCATTGTAGGCTTGATCGAAGGAGGATTCCTTCTGCAGATTTAAGAGTTTTCCATTAATTTGGTTGATTCTTCGTTGATATTCCGCTGCGTTTACATCATTTTGGAACAAAAAATCTTGGAAATGGACATTCAAACAGGGACGGAGGGAGTATAAGAAAGTCAAAAATAAAAGGGAAATTGGTCTAAATGTAGTACGTAAAAAGACAATTAGGTAAGCAAAGTTCACTCAAAGAGTTACCTCCATCCAGCTGAATGTTCTGCATGGTTCCCATGGTGAAAATCCGCCACTTTTATTATATAATGAAGAAAGTAAATTGTTAATAGTTATTCTTTCATTTTTGATAAATTATCTCCCGCTCTAGGAATCAGTCTTACTTGTAGAGAAAGAATTACGTTGACAGCATCATATAAACGTTTTGCTTTTATTCCTTCCCCAACAAGATCATGTGGCAATTGAGACATCAAGAGTGCAGCCTGCCAAACAAAAGCACCTTGTAATACAAATCAAAACCTCAAGAAATTAAATTTCACCAAGCAAAAGTATACCTTCAATGCTTCTGCAGTACAATCGGAGACTTGCCATCCGTGATCTCTAAGAGTGAATGCCCACGCGCCTTTAGATGTGTGACGATACATTTTGCTATACTCACCAGAAGGATTTTCTTGAACCTAATTAGAAATTTTCGTTAGATATGGTACTCCCTCTGTTCCAGAATGATCGTCCAAGTTTTTATTGGTTAATTTGATAACTTATTATTATAATGAAATTCTAGAAGTTGTTTTGGTAGTATGATTGATAGTATACTAATAACACGATTTAGAATTTCATTAGTTAATTAAAAAATTTCAAATCTTATATCAAAGTTCAATCAAATTAACACTAAAAAGCGACAACACGATTTTAACCTGTGATGCTTTAATGAAATCGTGAGCTTTCCGAAGTGTCAAACTGTATTCATGTGTTAGATTGCTGGAGATAATTGCTTGAACTGCAAAAGCTGCATCCCATGTCTGACTGGCAAAGCTCTGAAACAGTTAACAGTAAAACATAACGATGGTTGTAAATGATGATGCCTCTTTGTTCATACTCCCTTCGTCCCCCATAGAGAGCGTTCACTAGAATTTCTTACTACAACAAAAATAATATTTTGAACAAACTTATAGAAATTTTTACGTATTGATCAATTAATCGTATAAAATGCATGTGCCACAAAACTTTGACATGGAACTTTTTTATCCCAATTTTTCATTTGCCAAATACATTCAGCTAAATAAAAAGTGGGTGGATGAGAGTTTTAGTTTGACAAATTTAGCATCTGAATAGCAAATTGGCATTTAAAACAAGAAAAAATTACCGTCCATTTCATGCCATCTTCAGCTAACCAAAGGAAATCAGGAACTCTAGCAAGATGGCGGTGGAATGCTTCTGAAGTTTCACCTTCAACCCAACAGGCAACCAGTGATAATGCCTAGAAACACATGATGATGGAAAGGGAAAAGAAAAGGTTATTATCTCCACATTCCATAATTTTGGAGTTGGAATGATAGAGACCTTAGATTAATCTATGATAAACAACACAAATTATTGAGACTATATAGAGAAAAAAGAAAAAGAAAATACCTTGTCCACACATCCAATGTATCTGTTGTTATGGTCCTCATAGTGAACCTTTTCCATCGCAACATTTAGGGTCTTATTTCTTAACACACGAAGAGGACGAGACCTTAAAACAGGCTCTATGTATTTGTGAAGAAATCCCCAGAGCATATCTTGCCTCGGATGAGGTGGCTTGTAGAGATCCTCCTAAAGAAATATTCATTTTTTCGAATTATATATTCTCGAACATAAACATAATTATATTATCTAGGGAGTAAATGTTTTGCATGCCACATATTAGCTTACCGGAGCACAAGTATTCCTTGCTTTACTCCAGTTTACTAAGTCATACTGCTCGGTAAACATCTCTTCTCGTAAGGATCGAACAACCACAGTTAACTCACCAACAAACCTCTTGCCATAAAGATATGACAATGGCATGTAAACAAGGCGACTGTAGCACAACATCTTTCCTGCATTATTTTTTAAATTAAGATATTAGGGAAAAATATCGATTAACTAAAAAACGGTTAACCAGGGTGTCACGACCCTAATCCTAGGCACCACTTTAGTCACACATGAAGCACGTGGGGTTGGGTATGCTTTGCATATCATCCTTGGTTGTGTCATTTGATTGCTTACGTGTTCAATTTTGGCATGTTTTATGAACTATGTGAAGCTTGAAGTGTTAAAATGATTTTAAATCATATAATGCTCAAATAGTGGAAATGAGAGAAGTGAGTAGTAAAGTTATAGCACTTGATTCTTATGAATTGGAAGTGTTATAAATGGTAAGGAGCTTAAGTGTAAATTAAAGCTTAAGGTAGTGTTTTGTTGAATTTCTTTCTTGAAGGAGCTTATGCGTAAGATTGTTAAGTATATCTTCTTAAAGCTTCCCAAGGAAGCTTTACTACGTTCCTCAGTGTTCTTCTTTCTTCCATCAGCCAAGAGAGTTCCCCAAACCCTTGTTCTACTTCTAAAAATCTTAGAAAATCAGATTTGAAGGGGTTTTCGATTCTGTTTTCAAAGTATTGCTGAGGAAAGAGTTTTGAGCTAGTTCATCCGATTCTTTCTCTCTTTTAAGTGAATAACTTGGGTAAGTTGTTATGGTTTTCTTTCAATAACTGATCACTTTGTGCTTAATAATGTTATTATTGAACTTGTGAATGGTTATTGAGAAGTTGGTAAGTTATAATGATGTTTGGGAAATGAACAGCTAAGTAGGGGTTGAAGAACCATGTTAATGGGTTATGTAATGAAGTGAATCAAGTATGTAAATGTTATTGGTAAGGAAGGGAGTATATTAGAGTTCCCAAATCAGGTGTATAGCATGTTACCAAGTGACTTGCAGCAACTAAGGTAAGTTTGGAAACTTCAGCTGGGCTTGAAAATTGAAACAAGCTAAGTTGGTGATGAGCAACTTAGTAAAAGGTGGTAGTATGAATTGGTAATTGTTGTATATATGTTATATAGGTGTTATAATACTTTAAGGGAGTATATTAGAGTCCTAAAACATGTATATTCACTGCTGTAAAACTGCCTTGAAGTAGCTGAGAACAAAGGTGGTAGAACTGGGTTGTTGTTGTTGTGCTTTGCTGATGTTCTTGCTGTTGTTGGCTGAAAACCGTGGGTTCAGGGGTGGGGCACGACTCGTGCACATGAGAACGAGTCGTGACCATGCTAAGGAGTCGTGAGGCACCAGTCGTGGCCTTGGAATCAGTCGTACAGGGCCTGGAAACGACTCGTGACCATCAACACGAGTCGTGCTCAAAACTGCCTTGAGTGAGCACCTTTGCAAGCTTTTAAACCTAGGTTAATGAGTATAAATTTAATAACTCTTTAACTATACTTGTAGTACATGTTTAGTACAACATTGTAGCACTTGGAATTGTCCAAAAAAGTTGTGGCAAGAGCTTTAAATATTGATCTAAAGTTGCTTGCAAGGCAGTTTTGTCATGGGACTGTTCTCAATCTGCAGCCTTGGTCCATGTTTGAGACATTGGGAACCTAGGCTAAACAACTCGGATTGGAACACTTTTTGATCCCGTATTTAGTACAACTTTAGTACTACATAATGGAGTTTGAATTGGGCCAAAAATATATTGATAATGTCCTTAAATAATGTCTCAAAAATGCTTGAGAGGCGATTATGAAACTTGAACCAAATGTTATAAAACTTGGTTTTTTGAACTTGAACCCTAAAGGGAAGTTGTTCAATGTTGTATAGTGATGGCGTAGGGCTACTTATATGTTATTGTACCCCTACGTGATGACCTATGTAGGGTTATTTGTTCTATAGTGCCTAAAAATGAATGGGGCATTACTTACTTGGTTTGAACTAGAGGGATAACACTCTGTTTCTGGATTACATAGGTGTAATGAATATGTAGGACTCATATATGATATGTTGTGTCTTACGTGATTGTATTTATATGGTGGTTAGTTCAAGCAAGGTGTGGAAGGTGTTTCACACTATGTTTTGAGCATGTAGGGCTACGTGTATTACATTGTACCTCTACGTGTGGTTACCTCTATATAACTATTGATTCATATAGGGCGTGGAATAATTGTAGCACTGTTCATTTGGTTGAGTAAGAGTATAAGTACCATATAATTGGATTATTATACTCTATAGTGGTTAAGTGTATGTCACGCTCTTGTGAAGGCGTGGTAGGACTGGGGTTGGTATTAAGTTGCAAGTGTGTAGACATGAGCCACTTAATATGGAACTGATCCCTTTATGATTAATGCTAGTACGACATTTGTACTAGGTATGGGAGTCTTAAAGGACCCAAAATGATAAAGATAAGGGCTTTAAATAGTGTCATGAAAATGGTTGAAGGACAATTATGAAACTTAAACCACAGTTGATACAACTTGGTAACTTGTTATAGAACCTTTATAGAAGGTTTGTAATAGTACGACGTGAATATGTAGGGCTTGTTTGATATATATATATATATTGTGCCCATATGTGATAGCATATTCATGGTTGGTTGTGCACATTGTGTTTAAATACGTGTTGCACTACTTATTGGGTTGAGCATGAGTATTAGACCATGTTATTGGTTTGGCATGATCAACAGTGTTTACAGGGTTGGTTGCACTGTGGAAATGGGTTGACATGATTATAGTAACATGTTATCTGTTGATATCCCTATGTGTGGATGAAATTTCAAGTAACTGTTTATGTACTTGGATATGATTATATGAACTGTTGTTATGGGTATAGTGGAATCCAATCAAGTATAGATTTGTTCTATAAGTGATTGAATTGCAAGATACCTATGACTTAGCATGTCCGCCGGCCCCAGACATGGGAATAGCCACCGCTGTATCGTGCCAAAAGTCTTACAGATAGATGGGAATGTTACACGAGAAGGTGACATGGCATGTCTGTGATTACAGATATGGGATTGGCCACTTGATGTGGGATTGGCCACTTGATGTGGGACTGTATTGTGCCAAAAGCCTTGCAGATAAATGTTAGTGATTGTAATAGAATTAGCCACTTTTGTATTGTGTCGTATGCCTTGCGAATAGCCGGGAGACTTATATGTTCTATATGACTGATTATTCAGTGGGAAAGGTAACTTAAAGTGTTTACTGTTTTCCCAATCGTGAGCAACTGGTGTGTGTTGCATATTACATGAGCAACCTGTAGGTGTTGCATATTTGGTAATGAGCAGCCTATTAATGTGTTGCACGTTATATGACATATTGTTGCATGCATAATAACTTATTGAGATTTATTCTCACCCCTTCTCCCTTTATTGTTTTAGATCCAGCTGAGACAGGAGGACCGGACCAGTGAGGCCGGGGGAAGAGTTTGGACATCTTTTGGGTTGTCAGGGTATGTTGTGGTCTGGGTGTTGGGGTCGTTGTGGAGGTTATTCTTTTGGGAAATGTTGTTTGTAAAACTGTTATAAGCAAATTTCCAGTATGTCGTTTTGTAATTAAACCTGGGATTTTATTGTGTTAAAGTAGGCTTGTATAAGCCTGTATACTCGTACTGTTTATGTTTAAACAGGTATGGTTTGGAAGCAGGTTTGTGTATTGCCTCCGAGTGAAGGGGTTATTTTGAAATGGTTTTTAAAAGGGTAATATACTTTTCAAGTTAAGATAAGAAAAGTTTTTTTTTAAAGGTGTATTTGAGGACCCTCCAGCTTAGGACACGGGTTATAGGTCCTGGAGTTGGGGAGAGCCCTCACAGTTGGTATCAGAGCCAGGCTAGAAGTCAAGGGTAGATGTCTAGTCTAAGGGGGAGTGTGCGATCTCTGACGTCGAGTGTTTAATGCAGGGATTGGTGAAATGGCTGGGACTGGTGATGACCAGCAAAGGGAACAGGGGAACATTGGTGATTTGGGTGCTGGGGGAAACCAGAACGCTGAGATGATAGCTATGTTCCGGGTCTTCATTCAGAATATGGCAGCTCGGGGGGGCGAACAAGCGCAAAGAACGAGGCAAGACCAACACAGGGGTTAGAGAAGTTTATCAAATTAGCTCCACCAAGCTTCAACGGGATCCGCATCCTGGCGATAGCCGAGAGATGGTTGGAAGCTATGGATAAAATCTTTGTGGCAATGGAAAGTACAGATGAAGAAAAGGTTAGATGTACAGTGTTCAAGTTAGAGGGTCTTGCTGAACATTGGTGGCAAATTCTTAAGGAAAGTTGGGAGCAGGACCACACGCCCCAAACTTGGGACAACTTCATTGTGAAATTTAAGGAGCATTTCATTCCCGTGATTACCAGAGACAAGAAGGAAGTTGAATTTTTGAAGCTTGAGCAAGGGTCCATGACAAAGTGGCTCGCATTCTGCGAGATTCACAGAGTTAGCAAGGTATTGTTCACATTTGGTACCAGATGAAGGCAGGAGAGTTTATAGATTTGTGAAGGGACTTAGAGTGGAGTTCCGTAAGCAGCTATTGACACATGATTTTCCCAACTACCAGGCGGCAGTAAATATGGCCTACAGAATTGAAAATGATATTGAGGAACATCGGGGCAAACCGAAGGTAGTGGAATTAAACCTAAGCTTCCGGAGTCGAGTTCGGGCGGAAGCAAAGAACCGCCAAAGACTTCAACTTCTGGAGAGACTAAAGGGGGAAATATTACAATTTCTACTCGTTCTGTATCTGGTCAGTTTGGGACCGTCTGTAACTTCTGTAAGAAGGTAGGGCACTCTCAGGACACTTGTTGGAGGAAGCAAGGAAAGTGCATGAATTGTGGAGAAGTTGGGCATTTCAGGAGAGATTGTCCTAAACCTCGATGGGGTCAAGCTCCAGGTAACAAACAGCAGGGTGACCAGCCAGGAGTTGGTGCCAAGAGGGATGTTGAAGGAAAGCCTAAGGAGAGGGTGCAAGGCAGAGTGTTTGCCTTGAGTCGTGGCGCGGTAGATCCCACCGCGGTCATTAGAGGTATTGTCACTGTCTCAGGTGTCAGGGCTCGTATTTTTATCGACCCTGGATTGTCCCATTCTTAGATGGCATCTTATTTTGCATTTATATTGCATAAGTTGCCTAAGTGGTTGTTTTAAGTGTTAGAGGTTTCTACTCCTGTGGGAGAGCACCTCGAATCCTCCTTGATCCATCATGGTTGGGAGGTGGTTATATGTGGGCCTGTATGGCTAATGGATTGGGTAGAATACTAACCCAAGATTTGATGTTATTTTAGGCATGGACTGATTGAGTTCATGTCATACCTTGGTGGACTGTCGCAGAAAGCGAGTCACCTTTGTTATGCTTGATGTGCCTGGGTTTATGATTGATGTTGATAAGTCTTTATTTGGCATTTATATTGTATTTCCATTAAAGACTAGATGTTGTTATTACCAGGGTGTGAGGGAGTTGGTTCCTATATTTATTGGTTTATTTGAAGTGTTAGAGAAGGTGGGCGAGTTAGATTATCGTTTAGCTCTACCTCCATCTCTTTCTTCTTTCCATGATTTGTCTCATGTTTCTGTGTTGAGGAAGTATTGTAATGATTCCTTCCATGTTTTGAGTTTTCGTCCCGAGGATGTCCAGGTGGATATGTCTTATGAGGCGAAACCATTGCGGATTCTGGAATGACAGGTCCGGGAATTGTGTACCAATAGTATTTCCGTGGTGAAAATTTTGTAGGAGAATCACACCATCGGGGAAGCTACTTGGGAATTTGAAACCGGAGATGAGACAAAAGTATCCTGATTTGTGTGATTATTCAGGTAAGTAAAGTCCAAATTCGGGACGAATTTGATTTAAGGGAGAGTGAGTGTCACGACCCTAATCCTAGGCACCACTTTAGTCACACATGAAGCACGTGGGGTTGGGTATGCTTTGCATATCATCCTTGGTTGTGTCATTTGATTGCTTACGTGTTCAATTTTGGCATGTTTTATGAACTATGTGAAGCTTGAAGTGTTAAAATGATTTTAAATCATATAATGCTCAAATAGTGGAAATGAGAGAAGTGAGTAGTAAAGTTATAGCACTTGATTCTTATGAATTGGAAGTGTTATAAATGGTAAGGAGCTTAAGTGTAAATTAAAGCTTAAGGTAGTGTTTTGTTGAATTTCTTTCTTGAAGGAGCTTATGCGTAAGATTGTTAAGTATATCTTCTTAAAGCTTCCCAAGGAAGCTTTACTACGTTCCTCGTTGTTCTTCTTTCTTCCATCAGCCAAGAGAGTTCCCCAAACCCTTGTTCTACTTCTAAAAATCTTAGAAAATCAGATTTGAAGGGGTTTTCGATTCTGTTTTCAAAGTATTGCCGAGGAAAGAGTTTTGAGCTAGTTCATCCGATTCTTTCTCTCTTTTAAGTGAATAACTTGGGTAAGTTGTTATGGTTTTCTTTCAATAACTCGATCACTTTGTGCTTAATAATGTTATTATTGAACTTGTGAATGGTTATTGAGAAGTTGGTAAGTTATAATGATGTTTGGGAAATGAACAACTAAGTAGGGGTTGAAGAACCATGTTAATGGGTTATGTAATGAAGTGAATCAAGTATGTAAATGTTATTGGTAAGGAAGGGAGTATATTAGAGTTCCCAAATCAGGTGTATAGCATGTTACCAAGTGACTTGCAGCAACTAAGGTAAGTCTGGAAACTTCAGCTGGGCTTGAAAATTGAAACAAGCTAAGTTGGTGATGAGCATTTTTAGTAAAAGGTGGTAGTATGAATTGGTAATTGTTGTATATATGTTATATAGGTGTTATAATACTTTAAGGGAGTATATTAGAGTCCTAAAACATGTATATTCACTGCTGTAAAACTGCCTTGAAGTAGCTGAGAACAATGGTGGTAGAACTGGGTTGTTGTTGTTGTTGTGCTTTGCTGATGTTCTTGCTGTTGTTGGCTGAAAACCGTGGGTTCAGGGGTGGGGCACGACTCGTGTGTTGTGAAAATCACGTTCTTGCGCAGCGGAATAACGGATCAAGCCTTGAGAATGAATAAATAAGATGCAACACACACGAAAAGTAAATCACACACAAAAGAACACACAAGAATGTTAACCCGGTTCGTTGCAACGACAACTACGTCCGGGGGCGCTACCAAGCCAAAATATTCTCACTATAATATTTTCGTATGTTTACAATCACAAAGACCAATTTGTTTCTAGGCTATCACATGTATTTATAGGGAACAATAAATCAAATCCTAGTAATAAAAGGATTCCTACTCAAGAAAGTAATCTTCTTTCTTCACAAGTCCTTCCAAATATTACTACCAAAAGGAATCACCAATGCAAGAGGAGATCTAATCAAAATAGGAAACAAATCAGCCAGAAGAATCCTCCTTGATCTCACCAACTCCTCCGACCGCGGTTCAAATTCCTTTATCCATGGTTTTGACTCCACATCCCAACAATCTCCCACCTGGAGACAAAACCATCCATGATACCTCTCTTGAAACAAATTTCAAGGGCCGCCTATTGCGTTGGTAGCGCCCGGCCTCTTGTCTAGTTATCCAAGTGAATTGAAGCCGAGCTACGCTTCAACATAACCGTCGGTTCTACCATGCTCCGAGTCTTCATTCCGAATGATCCTCCCCGCACATCCCCGCTCACTTGCGTGCTAACTATCGATCCCGAACAGCCGCGAATCCACGTGCCCCACACAATCACAAGCTTGGAACCTTTGTGTGTTCTTTGCAACCCATCGCATCACCGTTCTAGATCCCGCTCCCATGTTGACCAAATTGGCTCCGCGTCGGCCGACTTCATTACCCAATTTTCTACCAACATACCGTTTAGTGAAATTTCTCCCACCATGGCGATCTCGGCCACCACCATTCATCATTGGGATGCGCCCTCGTTTCCCCCAACGACTCATGTTGCATGTGGTATACAACATATTTTCCACGCCGCCACGAGCCACCAAGCTAGCTCCGCGGTTTACCTTCCATGTCCCACAACCGAAGGTCACCACACAACCCTCCTTATCAAGTTGCCTTATGGAAATCAAGTTCCTCTTCAAATCCGGAATATGTCGCACATCACGTAGCCGTAAAACAGTCCCATCCGTTGCTTTGACCCGAACAACCCCCTTTCCAATGACCTTGACAGATAATCGTTTCCCAAACGAACAACCCCAAAATCACCCGAACGTCTCGCTCCATTCTTTCTGCACTAGTGCATGAATGAAACGTCGAGCCCGAATCCAAAACCCACGAATCCGTTGAACTGCTCCCACCCAAGATTAATACATCCGCTAACTCCTCTGCAACATTCAATTCCTTCGCTCTGCCTGACCGCTTCGGACAACTTCTCCTAAAGTGCCCCTTCTCCCCACAATCGTAGCAAGTAATCACCTTCTTGCTGCCCTTACTCTTTTCACCGACATTTAGTGCTAGCCCCGATGTCCCACCCTTGCTCTTCCTACGAATTTCTTCGCCAAGAATCACATCAACGACATCCGAAAACTTCAACTTCACTTTTCCTGTTGAAACGTTAACTGCTATCGCAGTCGTATCCCAACTTTCCGGCAAAGAAGAAAGTAAAATCAATGCTAGTACCTCATCATCAAGAGTAACAGCCACGGAAGACAGTTGGGTCGCAGTAGATTTGAATTCACTTATATGCTTTGTTGCCGACATGCCCTCCACCATCCTTACGTTCAATGCCTTCCTCATCGATGAGCCTTGTTCGCCGCCGATGGTGCCTCGTACATGCTCGCCAACATCTGTAACATCTCCATGGTAGTCTTCGCCTCCAAAACATTCTTCGCGACATCCTTGGTCAACGTTTGCCTAACAAGCCCTAACGCTTTCCGATCCAAGATTTCGAATTTTGCTTCCTCTATGTCCGACGGCTTTTCTTTTAATGGTAGATACAAATCCTTGTTCCACAGAACATCCTCGATTTGTGTCTTCCAAAAATTGAAATCCGTCCCATCAAACTTTTCGATCAACACCTTATTACCATCCTCCAAAGCTCCCAAGAAATCCATAGCAAAAGACCAGCCAACCAATGATTCGACAAAACCAATGGCTCTGATACCAGTTGTTGTGAAAATCACGTTCTTGCGCAGCGGAATAACGGATCAAGCCTTGAGAATGAATAAATAAGATGCAACACACACGAAAAGTAAATCACACACAAAAGAACACACAAGAATGTTAACCCGGTTCGTTGCAACGACAACTACGTCCGGGGGCGCTACCAAGCCAAAATATTCTCACTATAATATTTTCAGATGTTTACAATCACAGCACCAATTTGTTTCTAGGCTATCACATGTATTTATAGGGAACAATAAATCAAATCCTAGTAATAAAAGGATTCCTACTCAAGAAAGTAATCTTCTTTCTTCACAAGTCCTTCCAAATATTACTACCAAAAGGAATCACCAATGCAAGAGGAGATCTAATCAAAATAGGAAACAAATCTGCTGCAGAAGAATCCTCCTTGATCTCACCAACTCCTCCGACCGCGGTTCAAATTCCTTTATCCATGGTTTTGACTCCACATCCCAACATCGTGCACATGAGAACGAGTCGTGACCATGCTAAGGAGTCGTGAGGCACCAGTCGTGGCCTTGGAATCAGTCGTACAGGGCCTGGAAACGACTCGTGACCATCAGCACGAGTCGTGCTCAAAACTGCCTTGAGTGAGCACCTTTGCAAGCTTTTAAACCTAGATTAATGAGTATAAATTTAATAACTCTTTAACTATACTTGTAGTACATGTTTAGTACAACATTGTAGCACTTGGAATTGTCCAAAAAGGTTGTGGCAAGAGCTTTAAATATTGATCTAAAGTTGCTTGCAAGGCAGTTTTGTCATGGGACTGTTCTCAATCTGCAGCCTTGGTCCATGTTTGAGACATTGGGAACCTAGGCTAAACAACTCGGATTGGAACACTTTTTGATCCTGTATTTAGTACAACTTTAGTACTACATAATGGAGTTTGAATTGGGCCAAAAATATATTGATAAGGTCCTTAAATAATGTCTCAAAAATGCTTGAGAGGCGATTATGAAACTTGAACCAAATGTTATAAAACTTGGTTTTTTGAACTTGAACCCTAAAGGGAAGTTGTTCAATGTTGTATAGTGATGGCGTAGGGCTACTTATATGTTATTGTACCCCTACGTGATGACCTATGTAGGGTTATTTGTTCTATAGTGCCTAAAAATGAATGGGGCATTACTTACTTGGTTTGAACTAGAGGGATAACACTCGTTTCTCGGGATTACATAGGTGTAATGAATATGTAGGACTCATATATGATATGTTGTGTCTTACGTGATTGTATTTATATGGTGGTTAGTTCAAGCAAGGTGTGGAAGGTGTTTCACACTATGTTTTGAGCATGTAGGGCTACGTGTATTACATTGTACCTCTACGTGTGGTTACCTCTATATAACTATTGATTCATATAGGGCGTGGAATAATTGTAGCACTGTTCATTTGGTTTAGTAAGAGTATAAGTACCATATAATTGGATTATTATACTCTATAGTGGTTAAGTGTATGTCACGCTCTTGTGAAGGCGTGGTAGATCGGGGTTGGTATTAAGTTGCAAGTGTGTAGACATGAGCCACTTAATATGGAACTGATCCCTTTATGATTAATGCTAGTACGACATTTGTACTAGGTATGGGAGTCTTAAAGGACCCAAAATGATAAAGATAAGGGCTTTAAATAGTGTCATGAAAATGGTTGAAGGACAATTATGAAACTTAAACCACAGTTGATACAACTTGGTAACTTGTTATAGAACCTTTATAGAAGGTTTGTAATAGTACGACGTGAATATGTAGGGCTTGTTTGATATATATATATATATATATATTGTGCCCATATGTGATAGCATATTCATGGTTTGTTGTGCACATTGTGTTTAAATACGTGTTGCACTACTTATTGGGTTGAGCATGAGTATTAGACCATGTTATTGGTTTGGCATGATCAACAGTGTTTACGAGGTTGGTTGCACTGGAAATGGGTTGACATGATTATAGTAACATGTTATCTCGTTGATATCCCTATGTGTGGATGAAATTTCAAGTAACTGTTTATGTACTTGGATATGATTATATGAATCGTTGTTATGGGTATAGTGGAATCCAATCAAGTATAGATTTGTTCTATAAGTGATTGAATTGCAAGATACCTATGACTTAGCATGTCCGCCGGCCCCGCATACATGGGAATAGCCACTGCTGTATCGTGCCAAAAGTCTTACAGATAGATGGGAATGTTACACGAGAAGGTGACATGGCATGTCTGTGATTACAGATATGGGATTGGCCACTTGATGTGGGATTGGCCACTTGATGTGGGACTGTATTGTGCCAAAAGCCTTGCAGATAAATGTTAGTGATTGTAATAGAATTAGCCACTTTTGTATTGTGCCGTATGCCTTGCAGATAGCCGGGATTCTTATATGTTCTATATGATCGATTATTCAGTGGGAAAGGTAACTTAAAGTGTTTACTGTTTTCCCAATCGTGAGCAACTGGTGTGTGTTGCATATTACATGAGCAACCTGTAGGTGTTGCATATTTGGTAATGAGCAGCCTATTAATGTGTTGCACGTTATATGGCATATTGTTGCATGCATAATAACTTATTGAGATTTATTCTCACCCCTTCTCCCTTTATTGTTTTAGATCCAGCTGAGACAGGAGGACCGGACCAGTGAGGCCGGGGGAAGAGTTTGGACATCTTTTGGGTTGTCAGGGTATGTTGTGGTCTGGGTGTTGGGGTCGTTGTGGAGGTTATTCTTTTGGGAAATGTTGTTTGTAAAACTGTTATAAGCAAATTTCCAGTATGTCGTTTTGTAATTAAACCTGGGATTTTATTGTGTTAAAGTAGGCTTGTATAAGCTCGTATACTGCATCTTGTTTATGTTTAAACAGTATGGTTTGGAAGGTGTTTGTGTATTGCCTCCGAGTGAAGGGGTTATTTTGAAATGGTTTTTAAAAGGGTAATATACTTTTCAAGTTAAGATAAGAAAAGTTTTTTTTTAAAGGTGTATTTGAGGACCCTTCAGCTTAGGACACGGGTTATAGGTCCTGGAGTTGGGGAGAGCCCTCACAGTTGGTATCAGAGCCAGGCTAGAAGTCAAGGGTAGATGTCTAGTCTAAGGGGGAGTGTGCGATCTCTGACGTCGAGTGTTTAATGCAGGGATTGGTGAAATGGCTGGGACTGGTGATGACCAGCAAAGGGAACAGGGGAACATTGGTGATTTGGGTGCTGGGGGAAACCAGAACGCTGAGATGATAGCTATGTTCCGGGTCTTCCTTCAGAATATGGCAGCTCAGGGGCAGACAAGGCAGCAACCTGGGGCAAGACCAACACAGGGGTTAGAGAAGTTTATCAAATTAGCTCCACCAAGCTTCAACGGGGATCCAGATCCGGCGATAGCTGAGAGATGGTTGGAAGCTATGGATAAAATCTTTTTGGCAATGGAAAGTACAGATGAAGAAAAGGTTAGATGTACAGTGTTCAAGTTAGAGGGTCCTGCTGAACATTGGTGGCAAATTCTTAAGGAAAGTTGGGAGCAGGACCACACGCCCCAAACTTCGGACAACTTCATTGTGAAATTTAAGGAGCATTTCATTCCCGTGATTACCAGAGACAAGAAGGAAGTTGAATTTTTGAAGCTTGAGCAAGGGTCCATGACAGTGGCTCAGTATTCTGCGAGATTCACAGAGTTAGCAAGGTATTGTTCACATTTGGTACCAGATGAAGGCAGGAGAGTTTATAGATTTGTGAAGGGACTAAGAGTGGAGTTCCGTAAGCAGCTATTGACACATGATTTTCCCAACTACCAAGCGGCAGTAAATATGGCCTACAGAATTGAAAATGATATTGAGGAACATCGGGGCAAAACTGAAGGTAGTGGAATTAAACCTAAGCTTCCAGGTCAGAGTTCAGGGCAGAGCAAAGAACCGCCAAAGCCTTCAACTTCTGGAGAGACTAAAGGGGGAAATATTACAATTTCTACTCGTTCTGTATCTGGTCAGTTTGGGACCGTCTGTAACTTCTGTAAGAAGGTAGGGCACTCTCAGGACACTTGTTGGAGGAAGCAAGGAAAGTGCATGAATTGTGGAGAAGTTGGGCATTTCAGGAGAGATTGTCCTAAACCTCGATGGGGTCAAGCTCCAGGTAACAAACACAGGTGACCACCAGGAGTTGGTGCCAAGAGGGATGTTGAAGGAAAGCCTAAGGAGAGGGTGCAAGGCAGAGTGTTTGCCTTGAGTCGTGGCGCGGTAGATCCCACCGCGGTCATTAGAGGTATTGTCACTGTCTCAGGTGTCAGGGCTCGTATTTTTATCGACCCTGGATTGTCCCATTCTTAGATGGCATCTTATTTTGCATTTATATTGCATAAGTTGCCTAAGTGGTTGTTTTAAGTGTTAGAGGTTTCTACTCCCGGAGAGCACCTCGAATCCTCCTTGATCCATCATGGTTGGGAGGTGGTTATATGTGGGCCTGTATGGCTAATGGATTGGGTAGAATACTAACCCAAGATTTGATGTTATTTTAGGCATGGACTGATTGAGTTCATGTCATACCTTGGTGGACTGTCGCAGAAAGCGAGTCACCTTTGTTATGCTTGATGTGCCTGGGTTTATGATTGATGTTGATAAGTCTTTATTTGGCATTTATATTGTATTTCCATTAAAGACTAGATGTTGTTATTACCAGGGTGTGAGGGAGTTGGTTCCTATATTTATTGGTTTATTTGAAGTGTTAGAGAAGGTGGGCGAGTTAGATTATCGTTTAGCTCTACCTCCATCTCTTTCTTCTTTCCATGATTTGTCTCATGTTTCTGTGTTGAGGAAGTATTGTAATGATTCCTTCCATGTTTTGAGTTTTCGTCCCGAGGATGTCCAGGTGGATATGTCTTATGAGGCGAAACCATTGCGGATTCTGGAATGACAGGTCCGGGAATTGTGTACCAATAGTATTTCCGTGGTGAAAATTTTGTAGGAGAATCACACCATCGGGGAAGCTACTTGGGAATTTGAAACCGGAGATGAGACAAAAGTATCCTGATTTGTGTGATTATTCAGGTAAGTAAAGTCCAAATTCGGGACGAATTTGATTTAAGGGAGAGTGAGTGTCACGACCCTAATCCTAGGCACCACTTTAGTCACACATGAAGCACGTGGGGTTGGGTATGCTTTGCATATCATCCTTGGTTGTGTCATTTGATTGCTTACGTGTTCAATTTTGGCATGTTTTATGAACTATGTGAAGCTTGAAGTGTTAAAATGATTTTAAATCATATAATGCTCAAATAGTGGAAATGAGAGAAGTGAGTAGTAAAGTTATAGCACTTGATTCTTATGAATTGGAAGTGTTATAAATGGTAAGGAGCTTAAGTGTAAATTAAAGCTTAAGGTAGTGTTTTGTTGAATTTCTTTCTTGAAGGAGCTTATGCGTAAGATTGTTAAGTATATCTTCTTAAAGCTTCCCAAGGAAGCTTTACTACGTTCCTCAGTGTTCTTCTTTCTTCCATCAGCCAAGAGAGTTCCCCAAACCCTTGTTCTACTTCTAAAAATCTTAGAAAATCAGATTTGAAGGGGTTTTCGATTCTGTTTTCAAAGTATTGCTGAGGAAAGAGTTTTGAGCTAGTTCATCCGATTCTTTCTCTCTTTTAAGTGAATAACTTGGGTAAGTTGTTATGGTTTTCTTTCAATAACTGATCACTTTGTGCTTAATAATGTTATTATTGAACTTGTGAATGGTTATTGAGAAGTTGGTAAGTTATAATGATGTTTGGGAAATGAACAGCTAAGTAGGGGTTGAAGAACCATGTTAATGGGTTATGTAATGAAGTGAATCAAGTATGTAAATGTTATTGGTAAGGAAGGGAGTATATTAGAGTTCCCAAATCAGGTGTATAGCATGTTACCAAGTGACTTGCAGCAACTAAGGTAAGTCTGGAAACTTCAGCTGGGCTTGAAAATTGAAACAAGCTAAGTTGGTGATGAGCATTTTTAGTAAAAGGTGGTAGTATGAATTGGTAATTGTTGTATATATGTTATATAGGTGTTATAATACTTTAAGGGAGTATATTAGAGTCCTAAAACATGTATATTCACTGCTGTAAAACTGCCTTGAAGTAGCTGAGAACAATGGTGGTAGAACTGGGTTGTTGTTGTTGTTGTGCTTTGCTGATGTTCTTGCTGTTGTTGGCTGAAAACCGTGGGTTCAGGGATGGGGCACGACTCGTGCACATGAGAACGAGTCGTGACCATGCTAAGGAGTCGTGAGGCACCAGTCGTGGCCTTGGAATCAGTCGTACAGGGCCTGGAAACGACTCGTGACCATCAGCACGAGTCGTGCTCAAAACTGCCTTGAGTGAGCACCTTTGCAAGCTTTTAAACCTAGGTTAATGAGTATAAATTTAATAACTCTTTAACTATACTTGTAGTACATGTTTAGTACAACATTGTAGCACTTGGAATTGTCCAAAAAGGTTGTGGCAAGAGCTTTAAATATTGATCTAAAGTTGCTTGCAAGGCAGTTTTGTCATGGGACTGTTCTCAATCTGCAGCCTTGGTCCATGTTTGAGACATTGGGAACCTAGGCTAAACAACTCGGATTGGAACACTTTTTGATCCTGTATTTAGTACAACTTTAGTACTACATAATGGAGTTTGAATTGGGCCAAAAATATATTGATAAGGTCCTTAAATAATGTCTCAAAAATGCTTGAGAGGCGATTATGAAACTTGAACCAAATGTTATAAAACTTGGTTTTTTGAACTTGAACCCTAAAGGGAAGTTGTTCAATGTTGTATAGTGATGGCGTAGGGCTACTTATATGTTATTGTACCCCTACGTGATGACCTATGTAGGGTTATTTGTTCTATAGTGCCTAAAAATGAATGGGGCATTACTTACTTGGTTTGAACTAGAGGGATAACACTGCTTTCTGGATTACATAGGTGTAATGAATATGTAGGACTCATATATGATATGTTGTGTCTTACGTGATTGTATTTATATGGTGGTTAGTTCAAGCAAGGTGTGGAAGGTGTTTCACACTATGTTTTGAGCATGTAGGGCTACGTGTATTACATTGTACCTCTACGTGTGGTTACCTCTATATAACTATTGATTCATATAGGGCGTGGAATAATTGTAGCACTGTTCATTTGGTTGAGTAAGAGTATAAGTACCATATAATTGGATTATTATACTCTATAGTGGTTAAGTGTATGTCACGCTCTTGTGAAGGCGTGGTAGGACTGGGGTTGGTATTAAGTTGCAAGTGTGTAGACATGAGCCACTAAATATGGAACTGATCCCTTTATGATTAATGCTAGTACGACATTTGTACTAGGTATGGGAGTCTTAAAGGACCCAAAATGATAAAGATAAGGGCTTTAAATAGTGTCATGAAAATGGTTGAAGGACAATTATGAAACTTAAACCACAGCTTGATACAACTTGGTAACTTGTTATAGAACGTTTATAGAAGGTTTGTAATAGTACGACGTGAATATGTAGGGCTTGTTTGATATATATATATATATATATATTGTGCCCATATGTGATAGCATATTCATGGTTTGTTGTGCACATTGTGTTTAAATACGTGTTGCACTACTTATTGGGTTGAGCATGAGTATTAGACCATGTTATTGGTTTGGCATGATCAACAGTGTTTACAGGGTTGGTTGCACTGTGGAAATGGGTTGACATGATTATAGTAACATGTTATCTGTTGATATCCCTATGTGTGGATGAAATTTCAAGTAATCGTTTATGTACTTGGATATGATTATATGAATCGTTGTTATGGGTATAGTGGAATCCAATCAAGTATAGATTTGTTCTATAAGTGATTGAATTGCAAGTATACCTATGACTTAGCATGTCTCGCCGGCCCCGCATGGGAATAGCCACCGCCGTATCGTGCCAAAAGTCTTACGTATAGATGGGAATGTTACACGAGAAGGTGACATGGCATGTCCGTGATTACGTATATGGGATTGGCCACTTGATGTGGGATTGGCCACTTGATGTGGGACCGTATTGTGCCAAAAGCCTTGCGTATAAATGTTAGTGATTGTAATAGAATTAGCCACTTTTGTATTGTGCCGTATGCCTTGCGTATAGCTGGGAGACTTATATGTTCTATATGACTGATTATTCAGGTGGGAAAGGTAACTTAAAGTGTTTACTGTTTTCCCAATCGTGAGCAACTGGTGTGTGTTGCATATTACATGAGCAACCTGTAGGTGTTGCATATTTGGTAATGAGCAGCCTATTAATGTGTTGCACGTTATATGGCATATTGTTGCATGCATAATAACTTATTGAGATTTATTCTCACCCCTTCTCCCTTTATTGTTTTAGATCCAGCTGAGACAGGAGGACCGGACCAGTGAGGCCGGGGGAAGAGTTTGGACATCGTTTGGGTTGTCAGGGTATGTTGTGGTCTGGGTGTTGGGGTCGTTGTGGAGGTTATTCTTTTGGGAAATGTTGTTTGTAAAACTGTTATAAGCAAATTTCCAGTATGTCGTTTTGTAATTAAACCTGGGATTTTATTGTGTTAAAGTAGGCTTGTATAAGCCTCGTATACTGCATCGTTTATGTTTAAACAGGTATGGTTTGGAAGCAGGTTTGTGTATTGCCTCCGAGTGAAGGGGTTATTTTGAAATGGTTTTTAAAAGGGTAATATACTTTTCAAGTTAAGATAAGAAAAGTTTTTTTTTAAAGGTGTATTTGAGGACCCTCCAGCTTAGGACACGGGTTATAGGTCCTGGAGTTTGGGAGAGCCCTCACACAGGGTTCTATATATATTTAAATAGATACATATGTAAATAAATAAATAAATAAATAAATATATATATATATATATATATATATATATATATATATATATATATATATATATATATATATATATCTTGAAATGAAGATCAAAAGTCAGCTTGGTAACCTGAATGAAAAGGAAAACATTCTGGAAGCAACAACAATTCAGGGGGGAATTGGGTTGCAGCCTGCCCAATCATACACTCCAAGTAGCTGTAAATGTAAATGTACAACATTTATCATCTTAAACATTAGTAATAGACTTTGTGATGTATAATGCTATTACCTGTGACCGACTATGGAGAGAAAATTATTATTAGTATCAATAATAAGTTAGTTATTCAAAGATAAATAAACCCCAGAAATGTTGGAGAAAACGCACCGCAAGCCAAAACTTCCCCCATGACGGAATCCGAAGAGCACCACCATGCTTGAGGATCCATTGACGCCCTCTACTGATGGGATTGTCTTCGTCTTGACCAAGTTGTTCTCCCATCAACCTCAGAGCTACATAGCTAAGGGTTGAACCAAATATAGTGCTCTGACCCTCCACATGTAATCCCCAACCTCCGTCTTCGTTCTGCTCATAATTCAGTAGACAGTATTTTATCAGCATTTATCATTTGTCATTAGAACAACCAAATTGTATGTGATATACTGGAATGCATCGTATACCTGGTGATTGTATAAATATCGAATAATCTCCTTTTGGTGCTCTGATGATAAAACATTAGTAATAGACTTTGTGATGTATAATGCTATTACCTGCATATTGATATTATGTAAAGAATTATTCAAGAGATAAGAGTTATGTGAAGAGTTCTTTCAGTTAATTCCAGCAATAGAGAGAGAGAGAGAGAGAGAGGGTAAAAGGATGAAAAGGAATAATTTTTTGATCACGAATCCGCACTTACAAAGGGAGGGAGGAAGATTATGGGACCGGCAGATTCAGCCGGCCAATGTCCGTCGTGGGCTTGAAGAGTTGAAAAAAAGCTAATAGCCCTTCTTACTGCTGCTGTCACTGCTAACTGTGTAACTTCATCTTCTTGCCCCACTCTTATTGCGGGTGGAATAGGCCCTACCCGATTCTCCTTTGTCAGCTGCACTTGAATATATTCATTCTTTGTTAAAAAGACAATGGACATACTTAAGCACTTTTTGATTTCCATATTTAAACTATACAATATATTCAAATTCATTTATGAAAGTTGGAGTTGTATTTAGGTACCTACCTGCATGCGCATTAAGAGATCAGCACTTTGCTTGACATGGAAACGGTTATTTGTGAACTCTTCACGAGCCTTGTCAACATGAGCTCGTTCTTCAGGAGTTCCGCCATTGGGATCAAACTCCCAGTATTGTCGCCCGATATGACTGTTAGTTGTAATGAGCAATGGGTCACTCCCTTCCGCAACCCTAAGCTTCCACATTTTCTGTCACACACTTCAATAGTGTATATATGTTCTGAAAATACATAAAACAAGTTGAATTAACGAAGTAAATACTGGCAAATACACCCTAAAGATAAATATATAGAGACTAGAAGATTGAATAATGCATTGAATATTATTGATCAAGAGGTAAAGTATATATACAAGTATAATCTTGGAGTGCACTCCAAGAGGTCTAATAATATTAGGAGATAGAGACAATCCTAACTATAATAAAATACAAATGTAAACTAGGAAATAGAATCAGACTTAATATCTCTATCATGTCCCCGCAAGATGGACGGCCGAGAGGTAAGACCAATCTTGGCTAAAATGACATGAAATCTGGGACGTGCAAGTGGCTTTGTGAGGACATCTGCTAGCTGATCATCTCCTGATATGTGTGAGACGCAAAGGGACTGCTTCTGAACATGCTCACGGACAAAGTGATAGTCTAAACCAAGGTGCTTCATCTTTGAATGAAACTTGGGATTAGCCGCACTTTGGGTGGAGGAGTAACCAACAAAGACGCAAGGTGTAGAACGAGGATCAAGTTTATGGGTAGTGTATGGGCGAAGCCAAGGGTAGCACAAGCAGCCAAATCC
The DNA here is from genome assembly GCA_022495995.1 of Adenophora triphylla var. japonica. NCBI lineage: Eukaryota > Viridiplantae > Streptophyta > Magnoliopsida > Asterales > Campanulaceae > Adenophora > Adenophora triphylla. Next base: position 66,669 of record JAFEMH010000957.1, read on the forward strand.
TCGGAGTTTAAGGTAGTTCGGAGGATTTTTATGAAGTTTATGGTAGGGTGAGAGAAGATGAAGTGTGGGTGTGGGCATTCGATTTATGAGGTAGCAAGCGGAAGCAAAAGCAAGGGACCAAAATTTTCGGGGCATTGAGGCATGAGTGAGGAGGGTGAGACCCGTCTCAACAATGTGTCGATGACGACGTTCAGAGTAACCATTATGTTCGGGTGTATGTGGTGGAGAAGTAAAGTGAGAGATACCATGGGAGGCAAGGAAGGGTTAGCGTAAGTTTTGGCTAAGGTGGTCCAAGCAGCAAGTGTGGTAGGGCATTGAGAAATAAGAGGGACGAGGGAGGGAGAGAGTGTGCCGGCTAAGGCCCCTAGTATCAATTTGTCTTGACGGAACCAAGTTTTGTAAGCGGGGTTGGGAGTACGTGCAACAGTTGTGGGAATAGGGTTGGTTTGGGGAGTGGAGGGTGCGGCAGGGGGAAGATATTGAGATGGAGCGGTTAGGGTTCCGTCGATATATTGGTAGAGATCATGGCCTAGGAGAGTGGCTTCAATCTGAATTTTCCAGGCGATGTAATTTGTTGGGGTAAGCTTAAGGATATGAGAAAGAGAGACAACAATCAAGGGTTTGGTGGGTTCAGCAGCGTTTGGAAGAAATAAAGGAGAAGAATCAGTGGAGGACATGATGGAGGCCAAGGAGGACCAGCCGGCCAGAAAAAATTGCCCAGGAAGAGAGGAGAGAAAAAAAGAATTTCCCTAGTTGGATCTGGTGCTCTGATACCATATAGAGACTAGAAGATTGAATAATGCATTGAATATTATTGATCAAGAGGTAAAGTATATATACAAGTATAATCTTGGAGTGCACTCCAAGAGGTCTAATAATATTAGGAGATATAGACAATCCTAACTATAATAAAATACAAATGTAAACTAGGAAATAGAATCAGACTTAATATCTCTATCAAAATATAGAACCGATTCTCTTGTTTACTTGTATATACCTTCTTTGTATAGAGAAGGAAAGGAAGGCTGATACAAGATGCCCAACTGGGTTCAAGTGTGGTATTAACTATCAGCCACCAACTGTTGTCACCGGAGGTGATCTGGCTAAGGTTCAGAGAGCAGTGTGCATGATCTCGAACTCGACTAGTGTTGCTGAAGTGTTTTCCAGGATCGATCACAAGTTTGATCTGATGTACGCTAAGAGGGCATTTGTGCACTGGTATGTCGGTGAGGGTATGGAGGAAGGAGAGTTTTCAGAAGCTAGGGAGGATTTGGCAGCTCTTGAGAAGGATTACGAGGAGGTTGGGGCTGAGTCTGCTGAAGGAGATGATGATGAAGGTGATGAGTACTAGAAAGCTTGCATAGCAATGGCTTGCTTTGGAACTTATAGCCAATGGGCTCATTGGTCTGTATTATCATCGTCTAGGAATGTGCAAATACTATTTGCAGCAAGTATCATTTATTGCTAAGTGTTTTGTATTTCCTTTTATCAGTTTGAATGAATGCCGATACCTTTTATGGAGGTCAAGTTCACGTGGAATGAGTAGAGAATCCATTCCAATAAATAAAAGGTGACATTTGAGATTCAAGAATTGGTCTGTACTATTTTATTGGGTGTTGTTTTGAAGCCATTTTGGTCTCAAGTCACAAGTCGTGGCCTTCTTTACTCTACTGTGCCCAGCTACCTACTTTAATCCCCACCCTCTTGTGCTGTGGTCCTCCCCAATAATGTAAAATATTTATAATTGTTTTTTTTTTAAAAAAATTAGTTTTTAATTTTATTAATGATAGATAAAATGTCATTAGGCTACATCATCATCATTATCATATGGCCTATAAATAAGCTAGTGACCTGATTTGAACTTACTACCTCAACTATGAAATCTAATGCCGAATACCATTTATAATAGATTTGGTTAAAACATTTATAAAACTAATGCCGAATACCATCAGAAATATAGTTTTTTGGTTAAAACATTTATAATAGTTTTGATACACTCCCTCTTTTCCGTTTCACTTGATATCAATTTTTATTTTGGGCTGTCACACTTCACTTTTCACTTGATACGGTAAAAAATGACAAATTTTTACACTTACAACATCAATCAACTTAATATTCCTCTCATTCATTATTTATCCTACTTTATTTCTCATACTCACAATATTTTTTCTCACTAATTTTCTCCTCTACTTTTTTTATTTTTCTGTGTAAAAATTTGGTATAAAGTAAAGTGTGACGGAGGAAGTAAATTATAAAACATTCATAGTATATGTTTTTATTTATGATAGTCATGTTTTATATATTTTACTCGCAACAACAATAAATTTTTATATTTTGTAATGGTAGAGCAACTTATTGTTAAAGCAGTTTCAAATTCAGCAGTTCTAAATCCAAATAGAACTTATAGACCTGAATTGAGGGTATGTTTGGCAACCTCAATTCCAAGACTTGGATTTGAAATTGGAAGAACAAAATGAATTCCGTGGAACTAATTTAACCCTTTCAATTCCAATTCAATTGATTGGAATCGAGTTGCCAAACATACCCTCAGAAAAAAAAACACTGACTGGCTATTGTTGCTGCATTTATGTTTAATTCGTTGTATCATTTTTGTTTCTATCGTTTTTTGAACAGCAACGAATGAGTTTATTGGATAGAATAGCTATTACATCATAGTTATTCGCATTCTTTAGAGACTGAAAAGGCGAACCGGAATTCCTTCTGCAGGGGCCGGTACGGTATCGTAAATGATTTTCTCGCCTGGAAGTTTAATTTCCCACTTGAAATTTTTCATGACATGATGGAGGAAAACTAGAATTGTTACTCTAGCAAACTCTCTTCCTGGGCACATAACGGGTCCTGCTCCGAATGGTATAAATGTGTATGGCGATGGCTCTTTTTCCTCAAATCGTGGAGGATTGAATCTCTCTGGATCCGAGAAGTGATCCTGGTTTTTATGAGTCATTCCAGCACTCCAATAAACCTGCACAATTATTTTACCAATTGTTACAATCATAAAATGCAGGGGGGGGGGGTGGAATTTGAATGCTTGATTAAATATGTCTTTAGATTACATACCTTCCAGCCTTTTGGAATGAGAAAACCTTGGAAGGTGAAATCTGATTTTGTTTCTCTAAAAGATCCCTGAATTGTTGGAATAACTCTCATTACTTCGCTTGCGAAGTTCCATGTGCGCTTCATCTTTTGTATATCACCCCAGCACAATGAATTTCTGGGCTTCATCGATTCTTTAATCTTCTCTTGCTCTGTCAATAAATGATTATAGGTTGAAATTTGATAAGTAAAAATAATAATTTGCTTTTATAATTATTTGAAGTTAATTCTATTTACCTTTTTGTATTTGATGGTAGGCGTTAGGATGCTCGGCCAGATACTTGATAGTGAAGCTTATAACAGAAGTGCTTGTTTCATGAGCACCAACAAGATAAGCCACTATCTTATCTTCCATCTCCAAATCGCTCATCTGTTCTTGATTAGTCGCAAGCATATTCGACAGCAAGTCACGTGCTGGTTCTGAATCCGCCAGTGACTCTAATATTTCGGCCTTCTTTATTTCAGTTATTTTCCTAATCTCATTCCGCAGCTCTTTTCCAGCTTTAACAGCCCTATAGAACGGAGTTCCGGGAATGTTAAAATGGAGCGTCAAGAACCCCTTCAAGAGAATATCAAAATGGTGTAATAGGATCGAGATTTGTTTTTCATCCTCAACACCCATAAATGAGCGACAAGCAAGGGTGAATGTAAAGAGCTTAACGAGCTCATGAACTCGAACTTCATCATTACCTTTCCAGTACTTGGTCAAATGGTCCTCCGAAACCGAATCCATCAAAGCCACCAATCTATGAACCGCATCAGACCTGAAGAAGAAACTAATGTACTTCCTGGCTTTCTGCGCTTCGTGCTCAACGTTTATGAAACCAAGTGATGGGAAAAGCTTTGTCAAGGAGACGGGCATCCAAGGCGTGAAAAGCTTGTACTCGTTTGTGAAAATGAACTTGTTACCGGCTTGACCTGGAAATATGACCATTTTTTCACCAAGCAATGAGGTTTTGAACACCGGTGAGGAGTATTTCTCGGTTCTTAGTTTTATGAAGTCCTCCACCGTTCCCCGTCGCATAGCCATCAGGAATTGGATTGTTTCACCAATAATTGGCCACCCGAAGCTTCCTGGTGGTAGCTTGGGGGCTTCACCAGGTTTCTTTTGGCGGGCAAGGAAGGAGATTGCGAGAGGGCTCAAGATAGCTAGAAGAAAAGAGGCTATGAGAAAGATGAGCTCCATTATTGGAATGTGTTTTGATGTGTTCCTTTAAAGTTGATTCCTTCATATATACAATTGGTACTAGCTAGTAGCTGCATAGACAAATGCATTTGGTTTACAAACGGTTCATTGCTCATTCATTTCTAATTACTTTTACTCCCTAAACGGTTCATTGCTCATTCATTTCTAATTACTTTTACTCCCTCTCCGTCCTTTAATAATTGTTTGCATTTTTCATTTTTGTTCGTTCCATAATAAATGTCTCGTTTCTAAATTAAAAAAGTGGCGGTGCAATTTTATCATTGTGCAAATATACAAATAATGTACAAACTAGTAAATCATCTTCCTTTAAAATGTTAATGTACAAACTAGTAAAATATCTTTCTTTAAAAAATTGACAAGTCAATTGCGGGATTTATTAGTTTTTTTTTTTTTTTCCAAAATATTGATTTTTAAAAATTTATATACCAAAATAACATTTTGAAAAACTTAAGTACCAAAATAGCACTTTCCTCATTAATTTCGGAATTGGTAATTCCGGAATAAGGTAATCCGGAATTACCAATTCCAGAATCCAATTTTTTTTTTCAAAACTGAAATTAAAAAAAATAATATTTTATGTAAAAAACGAGCGATCGCGCCGAGTGTAATCCGGCGTTACCAATTTCGGAATTCCTTTTTTTTTTTTAACAAAACTGATTTTAGCAAATTAAATCTATCGCGCGATCGCTCTCTATTTACAGAAAATACTCCCTCCGTCCACATACTTACTTCACACTTTCTATTTTGGGCGTCCAAATACATACTTCACACTTTGTTTTTTACTTAAAATGGAAAGTTTATATCATTAAAATATTAACCCTACCCCACTCATTCTCTCTCCTACATTATTTTAATACTCACAACACAATTATAATTTACTATTCCCTCCACTCATTCTCTCTCCTATTTTACTTTCACACTCATAACACTTTCAATATAATACTCCCTCCTTAATTTACGTGAGTACAGTAACTGTGAAGTAACTATGTGGACGGAGGGAGTATTAATTTGCTAAAATTAGTTTTGTAAAAAAAAAAAAAAAGGATTCCGGAATTGGTAACGCTGTATTACATTCGGCGCGATCGCTCGTTTTTTTCAAAAAATATTATTTTGTTAATTTCAGTTTTGAAAAAAAATTGAATTCTGAAATTGGTAATTCCGGATTACCTTATTCCAGAATTAGCAATTCCGGAACTAATGTGGAAAGTGCTATTTTGGTACTTAAGTTTTTCAAAATGTTATTTTGGTATATAAATTTTTAAAAATCAATATTTTGGAAAAAAAAATCAATTTATTATGCGATGGAGGGAGTATATATTTATTATTATTAATGTACAGGTTGTTTATTTATGTTAATGTCTGTGTTGCTAGTGTAAATGAGTAATAGTTGTTAATTTAAATGAGTAATAGTTGCTACATTTTAATCACAAAAACAAAGTGTTGTTAATTATAATTATGTCTGTATTTTAGTGTTGTTGGAAGTATGTTTTAACAGGTCAAAATGAATGGTGGAGTGTAGCTACAAACGTGTAATGTGGAGTAATAAAAGAGTTATGCGTAAAAAGAAATTTACGTGTAAAAGTGGAGATCAAGCAAATGTTGTTGGAGGGTTGTCTCTTCTAAAGATCTGAAGTGATAGTGAATACAAGGTCAAGAAGCTATTTGGATTATAAGTGGAGTGGCAAGAGAATACCAAGTCTCCTACAAACGTGGAAGTGTGGAGTCAAAGAAAGAGAATGTGTCCCACTATCCACGCAAGACGATTTTCTGGCCCTAATGAGTAGTCACCACGACTATTCACAATATATAATTACAAGAACGAATTACACAATCCACAAGCAAAGATCTACACTAAGAGTGAACACACCTCAGATTATTGTCTTGAGTATTGCCAACACTTCATCCAACATCAGTGAGCTAGAGTGTTTTAGTTTTCACTCTTTAAGTGTTTCCGAGTGTGAGGAAGAGTGTTGTTGTAGAAGAGTGTGTTCTAGAATATTTGGTCCTTAGTACTTTGATGTATAGTCATTAGGGAACTTTCGGCCTTTGTACGTATAACTCAAGTTTATAGAGGTCTTCACCTTCAAGAACCCTCAAGTTATATTTATATAATTGAGAAAAATCTAATCTCTCTTGTGTGGTTTAAATTTTTGCTTTAGGGAACTTTCGGCCTTTGTACGTATAACTCAAGTTTATAGAGGTCTTCACCTTCAAGAACCCTCAAGTTATATTTATATAATTGAGAAAAATCTAATCTCTCTTGTGTGGTTTAAATTTTTCTTTGCTAAACTTTTTTTCACAACAATTTAAAGAATTTAAGCTTGTTGGATTGTCATCAAAAGTGTTATCATTGGTATTGCCAATACTTGGGATAACACTCGTGTTTTTCTTTTACTTATCCAAGGCCATTGACAATTTCAATTGGCATGAGAGATGAACAATTGATACACTAAGTGTTTTGTCTAGTTGTCATGTCTTATGATCCTGCTAATCCAAATTAAGGATGACATCATGTTCTAGATGACTCAAATTATGAATATTGGAAGATCTACCTTCGTTCGCATATCAAATCAATTGATACTCGGGCATGACGGTCTATTGTAACGGGCTATTCTCTTCCATTATTACCTCCAGAAGAAGAAGGTGACGTTCAAGTCAAATATCTGAATGGACTAGTGAAGAGACTAATGAAGTTGGTTACAATGAAAAGACACTTAATACCATTTATGGTTGGGTTGATATGCACACGTTTAAACTTATTTAAAACAGTCCTACTACAAAGGATGCTTGGGATTCTTTACAAAGATTTTGTGAATGTGATGGTAGTGTGCGTGAACTAAAATTTAGGGGGCTCACTAGTAAGTTCAAAAGATTGAGAATGGGTGAAAATGAAGATATTTCTTCATATTTTGAAAAAATTGATTGATATTGCAAATGAGTGTCCAATGTTGGGTAAACCTTTTACTAACAAACAACTTGTTTCAAAAGCCATTTGAACTCTTCATGAGGGTTTTGATATTAAAGTTTCTGCAATTGAAGAGGCTCACAATCTTTCAACTATGGGTATTAATTCCTTAATGAGCATTTTGAAAAACTTTGAATTCAATCTTAATAAACAAAGCGAATCTTCAAAAGGCAAAAAATATTGCCTTAAGAATTCATCTTTCAGATGTGTCTACGGATGATGAAGATGATGAAGATGAGGTCTTTGAGGAATTAGATGAGAGAGTTAGTGTGGCTTTACTTGATCAGAAGAATAATTTTATGCTTAGAAAGTTTAATAATGTGCAGGTTAAAGAAAAGGAGCAACAATCCAAGGTGTATAGTTCCATGCCAAAGAGAACAGTCCCTCCGAATAAAAAAGGAACATCACTAAGAAAAGCATCTTTAGAAAAGTCTAGAACTGATCCCAAGTACATCTAATCTATTTAAAGTCATGCTTGTTCGGGTTGGGGTCACTATGCCAATGAATATGCAAGCACATTGAGAAAGATGGGTAAAAATCTATGGGGGTCCCTTAGTGATGAAGAGGTTGAAGATCCTGAAAAAGGAGAAGAACCAGAGTAATTGGCAATAATGTCCACAATGGAGGAGCTTTCTTTGTTAGATTCTGAACGTGTTGAGTCAAGTGTTGTTCAGAACATGACAACACATGCCATAACACTTAGCAGGTATAATTCATTAAGCCTTTCAAATTTTGTGTGCTTTCATGGTTCTGTTAGTGCTGATGCATGAAGTTCACTAGAGGATGAGATTAGTAAGGATGAGCTAATGGTTGTGTTGAGTTTTGGGGTTAAATACACAGCAGAAAATTTTCATAATTCACAAAACCCTAGCCATGAATCCGTCTAACATGAAGAGATTAAAATTATGAATATAGATTTACTAACCTTGGTTGCGAGTTTGATTTTCGTACACGATTCGTAATTCACCTTTGAGTCGTAGACGAAACTTTGATCTTCTTCCTTGTTCTTCCTTATGAAGAATCAACAATGCTAGGCCTTCAAGCTTTATGTGATAAAGCAATCACCCTCTACCGATAATCCACACGCGAACGAACCAAGATCGAATCTTGTTGGATTGCTAGATGATCCTCGATTGTTGAAACACTTTTCAACAATCTATAGCTAATATGGAATTGAATCTAGGGTGTTTTGATCTTTGATTGTTATCAAAATCAAGAGATTTGTGTTTCTCAAGCCCTAAAATTTGTCTCTCTTGGCTGAGGCAATAGGGGCTATTTATACTTTATAAATATCCTTAAAGGTTAGGGAGAAAAGCCCTAATCCAAAGCCAAAACGGAAGTGCACAGATGGCAGGGCGCGATCGCCCCCTCCAGGGCGCGCGATCGCCCCCTTTGTCCAGAGAAAAGGTGCGATCGCCCCCACCATTCCGCGCGGTCGCCCTTTTAGACTAGAGAAAAGGCGCGATCGCCCCCCACCATAGGGCGCAATCGCCCCCTCCCCTTTTCCATTTCTGAGCCATTTTCAATCCGTTCTTTGTGTGTGACCCTTTAGGAATTATATTTTATGTTAGTAGTGAGTCAAAATATCAACCTCACAAGACTAAGTGATCTCTAGCAAGTCATTATGTCAATCCAATTAAATATAACATCAAAGCTTGATTCCTTGATAGATCAATGTCACAATCCTTTTGTCTCACGATGCCATATTGAACATAAGTAATGGTCCACATCAACTTATATTGTTCAATGCTTTCTCGATTCCAAATATGTTGATTTAAGGGAGAGTGAGTGTCACGACCCTAATCCTAGGCACCACTTTAGTCACACATGAAGCACGTGGGGTTGGGTATGCTTTGCATATCATCCTTGGTTGTGTCATTTGATTGCTTACGTGTTCAATTTTGGCATGTTTTATGAACTATGTGAAGCTTGAAGTGTTAAAATGATTTTAAATCATATAATGCTCAAATAGTGGAAATGAGAGAAGTGAGTAGTAAAGTTATAGCACTTGATTCTTATGAATTGGAAGTGTTATAAATGGTAAGGAGCTTAAGTGTAAATTAAAGCTTAAGGTAGTGTTTTGTTGAATTTCTTTCTTGAAGGAGCTTATGCGTAAGATTGTTAAGTATATCTTCTTAAAGCTTCCCAAGGAAGCTTTACTACGTTCCTCAGTGTTCTTCTTTCTTCCATCAGCCAAGAGAGTTCCCCAAACCCTTGTTCTACTTCTAAAAATCTTAGAAAATCAGATTTGAAGGGGTTTTCGATTCTGTTTTCAAAGTATTGCTGAGGAAAGAGTTTTGAGCTAGTTCATCCGATTCTTTCTCTCTTTTAAGTGAATAACTTGGGTAAGTTGTTATGGTTTTCTTTCAATAACTGATCACTTTGTGCTTAATAATGTTATTATTGAACTTGTGAATGGTTATTGAGAAGTTGGTAAGTTATAATGATGTTTGGGAAATGAACAGCTAAGTAGGGGTTGAAGAACCATGTTAATGGGTTATGTAATGAAGTGAATCAAGTATGTAAATGTTATTGGTAAGGAAGGGAGTATATTAGAGTTCCCAAATCAGGTGTATAGCATGTTACCAAGTGACTTGCAGCAACTAAGGTAAGTCTGGAAACTTCAGCTGGGCTTGAAAATTGAAACAAGCTAAGTTGGTGATGAGCATTTTTAGTAAAAGGTGGTAGTATGAATTGGTAATTGTTGTATATATGTTATATAGGTGTTATAATACTTTAAGGGAGTATATTAGAGTCCTAAAACATGTATATTCACTGCTGTAAAACTGCCTTGAAGTAGCTGAGAACAATGGTGGTAGAACTGGGTTGTTGTTGTTGTTGTGCTTTGCTGATGTTCTTGCTGTTGTTGGCTGAAAACCGTGGGTTCAGGGATGGGGCACGACTCGTGCACATGAGAACGAGTCGTGACCATGCTAAGGAGTCGTGAGGCACCAGTCGTGGCCTTGGAATCAGTCGTACAGGGCCTGGAAACGACTCGTGACCATCAGCACGAGTCGTGCTCAAAACTGCCTTGAGTGAGCACCTTTGCAAGCTTTTAAACCTAGGTTAATGAGTATAAATTTAATAACTCTTTAACTATACTTGTAGTACATGTTTAGTACAACATTGTAGCACTTGGAATTGTCCAAAAAGGTTGTGGCAAGAGCTTTAAATATTGATCTAAAGTTGCTTGCAAGGCAGTTTTGTCATGGGACTGTTCTCAATCTGCAGCCTTGGTCCATGTTTGAGACATTGGGAACCTAGGCTAAACAACTCGGATTGGAACACTTTTTGATCCTGTATTTAGTACAACTTTAGTACTACATAATGGAGTTTGAATTGGGCCAAAAATATATTGATAAGGTCCTTAAATAATGTCTCAAAAATGCTTGAGAGGCGATTATGAAACTTGAACCAAATGTTATAAAACTTGGTTTTTTGAACTTGAACCCTAAAGGGAAGTTGTTCAATGTTGTATAGTGATGGCGTAGGGCTACTTATATGTTATTGTACCCCTACGTGATGACCTATGTAGGGTTATTTGTTCTATAGTGCCTAAAAATGAATGGGGCATTACTTACTTGGTTTGAACTAGAGGGATAACACTCTGTTTCTGGATTACATAGGTGTAATGAATATGTAGGACTCATATATGATATGTTGTGTCTTACGTGATTGTATTTATATGGTGGTTAGTTCAAGCAAGGTGTGGAAGGTGTTTCACACTATGTTTTGAGCATGTAGGGCTACGTGTATTACATTGTACCTCTACGTGTGGTTACCTCTATATAACTATTGATTCATATAGGGCGTGGAATAATTGTAGCAATGTTCATTTGGTTGAGTAAGAGTATAAGTACCATATAATTGGATTATTATAATCTATAGTGGTTAAGTGTATGTCACGCTCTTGTGAAGGCGTGGTAGGGTAGGGTTGGTATTAAGTTGCAAGTGTGTAGACATGAGCCACTAAATATGGAACTGATCCCTTTATGATTAATGCTAGTACGACATTTGTACTAGGTATGGGAGTCTTAAAGGACCCAAAATGATAAAGATAAGGGCTTTAAATAGTGTCATGAAAATGGTTGAAGGACAATTATGAAACTTAAACCACAGTTGATACAACTTGGTAACTTGTTATAGAACCTTTATAGAAGGTATGTAATAGTACGACGTGAATATGTAGGGCTTGTTTGATATATATATATATATATATATTGTGCCCATATGTGATAGCATATTCATGGTTTGTTGTGCACATTGTGTTTAAATACGTGTTGCACTACTTATTGGGTTGAGCATGAGTATTAGACCATGTTATTGGTTTGGCATGATCAACGGTGTTTACAGGTTGGTTGCACCGTGGAAATGGGTTGACATGATTATAGTAACATGTTATACTGTTGATATCCCTATGTGTGGATGAAATTTCAAGTAATCGTTTATGTACTTGGATATGATTATATGAACTGTTGTTATGGGTATAGTGGAATCCAATCAAGTATAGATTTGTTCTATAAGTGATTGAATTGCGATATACCTATGACTTAGCATGTCTGTCGGCCCCGGACATGGGAATAGCCACCGCCGTATCGTGCCAAAAGTCTTACGAGATAGATGGGAATGTTACACGAGAAGGTGACATGGCATGTACGCGATATGGGATTATGGGATTGGCCACTTGATGTGGGATTGGCCACTTGATGTGGGACGTATTGTGCCAAAAGCCTTGCGGATAAATGTTAGTGATTGTAATAGAATTAGCCACTTTTGTATTGTGCCGTATGCCTTGCGAGATAGCCGGGAGACTTATATGTTCTATATGATGATTATTCGGGTGGGAAAGGTAACTTAAAGTGTTTACTGTTTTCCCAATCGTGAGCAACTGGTGTGTGTTGCATATTACATGAGCAACCTGTAGGTGTTGCATATTTGGTAATGAGCAGCCTATTAATGTGTTGCACGTTATATGGCATATTGTTGCATGCATAATAACTTATTGAGATTTATTCTCACCCCTTCTCCCTTTATTGTTTTAGATCCAGCTGAGACAGGAGGACCGGACCAGTGAGGCCGGGGGAAGAGTTTGGACATCGTTTGGGTTGTCAGGGTATGTTGTGGTCTGGGTGTTGGGGTCGTTGTGGAGGTTATTCTTTTGGGAAATGTTGTTTGTAAAACTGTTATAAGCAAATTTCCGGTATGTCGTTTGTAATTAAACCTCGGGATTTTATTGTGTTAAAGTAGGCTTGTATAAGCACAGTATACTGCATCTTGTTTATGTTTAAACAGGTATGGTTTGGAAGCAGGTTTGTGTATTGCCTCCGAGTGAAGGGGTTATTTTGAAATGGTTTTTAAAAGGGTAATATACTTTTCAAGTTAAGATAAGAAAAGTTTTTTTTTTTAAAGGTGTATTTGAGGACCCTCCAGCTTAGGACACGGGTTATAGGTCCTGGAGTTTGGGAGAGCCCTCACACAGGGTTCTATATATATTTAAATAGATACATATGTAAATAAATAAATAAATAAATAAATATATATATATATATATATATATATATATATATATATATATATATATATATATATATATATATCTTGAAATGAAGATCAAAAGTCAGCTTGGTAACCTGAATGAAAAGGAAAACATTCTGGAAGCAACAACAATTCAGGGGGGATTGGGTTGCAGCCTGCCCAATCATACACTCCAAGTAGCTGTAAATGTAAATGTACAACATTTATCATCTTAAACATTAGTAATAGACTTTGTGATGTATAATGCTATTACCTGTGACCGACTATGGAGAGAAAATTATTATTAGTATCAATAATAAGTTAGTTATTCAAAGATAAATAAACCCCAGAAATGTTGGAGAAAACGCACCGCAAGCCAAAACTTCCCCCATGACGGAATCCGAAGAGCACCACCATGCTTGAGGATCCATTGACGCCCTCTACTGATGGGATTGTCTTCGTCTTGACCAAGTTGTTCTCCCATCAACCTCAGAGCTACATAGCTAAGGGTTGAACCAAATATAGTGTTGTACCCTCCACATGTAATCCCCAACCTCCGTCTTCGTTCTGCTCATAATTCAGTAGACAGTATTTTATCAGCATTTATCATTTGTCATTAGAACAACCAAATTGTATGTGATATACTGGAATGCATCTTATACCTGGTGATTGTATAAATATCGAATAATCTCCTTTTGGTGCTCTGATGATAAAACATTAGTCATAGACTTTGTGATGTATAATGCTATTACCTGCATATTGATATTATGTAAAGAATTATTCAAGAGATAAGAGTTATGTGAAGAGTTCTTTCAGTTAATTCCAGCAATAGAGAGAGAGAGAGAGAGAGGGTAAAAGGATGAAAAGGAATAATTTTTTGATCACGAATCCGCACTTACAAAGGGAGGGAGGAAGATTATGGGACCGGCAGATTCAGCCGGCCAATGTCCGTCGTGGGCTTGAAGAGTTGAAAAAAAGCTAATAGCCCTTCTTACTGCTGCTGTCACTGCTAACTGTGTAACTTCATCTTCTTGCCCCACTCTTATTGCGGGTGGAATAGGCCCTACCCGATTCTCCTTTGTCAGCTGCACTTGAATATATTCATTCTTTGTTAAAAAGACAATGGACATACTTAAGCACTTTTTGATTTCCATATTTAAACTATACAATATATTCAAATTCATTTATGAAAGTTGGAGTTGTATTTAGGTACCTACCTGCATGCGCATTAAGAGATCAGCACTTTGCTTGACATGGAAACGGTTATTTGTGAACTCTTCACGAGCCTTGTCAACATGAGCTCGTTCTTCAGGAGTTCCGCCATTGGGATCAAACTCCCAGTATTGTCGCCCGATATGACTGTTAGTTGTAATGAGCAATGGGTCACTCCCTTCCGCAACCCTAAGCTTCCACATTTTCTGTCACACACTTCAATAGTGTATATATGTTCTGAAAATACATAAAACAAGTTGAATTAACGAAGTAAATACTGGCAAATACACCCTAAAGATAAATATATAGAGACTAGAAGATTGAATAATGCATTGAATATTATTGATCAAGAGGTAAAGTATATATACAAGTATAATCTTGGAGTGCACTCCAAGAGGTCTAATAATATTAGGAGATATAGACAATCCTAACTATAATAAAATACAAATGTAAACTAGGAAATAGAATCAGACTTAATATCTCTATCATGTCCCCGCAAGATGGGCGGCCGAGAGAGTAAGACCAATCTTGGCTAAAATGACATGAAATCTGGGACGTGCAAGTGGCTTTGTGAGGACATCTGCTAGCTGATCATCTCCTGATATGTGTGAGACGCAAAGGGACTGCTTCTGAACATGCTCACGGACAAAGTGATAGTCTAAACCAAGGTGCTTCATCTTTGAATGAAACTTGGGATTAGCCGCACTTTGGGTGGAGGAGTAACCAACAAAGACGCAAGGTGTAGAACGAGGATCAAGTTTATGGGTAGTGTATGGGCGAAGCCAAGGGTAGCACAAGCAGCCAAATCCTCGGAGTTTAAGGTAGTTCGGAGGATTTTTATGAAGTTTATGGTAGGGTGAGAGAAGATGAAGTGTGGGTGTGGGCATTCGATTTATGAGGTAGCAAGCGGAAGCAAAAGCAAGGGACCAAAATTTTCGGGGCATTGAGGCATGAGTGAGGAGGGTGAGACCCGTCTCAACAATGTGTCGATGACGACGTTCAGAGTAACCATTATGTTCGGGTGTATGTGGTGGAGAAGTAAAGTGAGAGATACCATGGGAGGCAAGGAAGGGTTAGCGTAAGTTTTGGCTAAGGTGGTCCAAGCAAAGCAAGTGTGGTAGGGCATTGAGAAATAAGAGGGACGAGGGAGGGAGAGAGTGTGCCGGCTAAGGCCCCTAGTATCAATTTGTCTTGACGGAACCAAGTTTTGTAAGCGGGGTTGGGAGTACGTGCAACAGTTGTGGGAATAGGGTTGGTTTGGGGAGTGGAGGGTGCGGCAGGGGGAAGATATTGAGATGGAGCGGTTAGGGTTCCGTCGATATATTGGTAGAGATCATGGCCTAGGAGAGTGGCTTCAATCTGAATTTTCCAGGCGATGTAATTTGTTGGGGTAAGCTTAAGGATATGAGAAAGAGAGACAACAATCAAGGGTTTGGTGGGTTCAGCAGCGTTTGGAAGAAATAAAGGAGAAGAATCAGTGGAGGACATGATGGAGGCCAAGGAGGACCAGTCGGCCAGAAAAAATTGCCCAGGAAGAGAGGAGAGAAAAAAAGAATTTCCCTAGTTGGATCTGGTGCTCTGATACCATATAGAGACTAGAAGATTGAATAATGCATTGAATATTATTGATCAAGAGGTAAAGTATATATACAAGTATAATCTTGGAGTGCACTCCAAGAGGTCTAATAATATTAGGAGATATAGACAATCCTAACTATAATAAAATACAAATGTAAACTAGGAAATAGAATCAGACTTAATATCTCTATCAAAATATAGAACCGATTCTCTTGTTGTTGGAAATGGGTAACGGAAAGTTAAGTTGACTTAACGTTGACCTAGATTTCTAACGGTAGTTCGTTATTTGTTAACGAAGCGTGTTACGAAATTGTATTCTACATTTGTTGTAGATTATTAAATTCATTTAATATCTCAAAACCATTTAGGGTGAATGAGAATTAATGACAAGTGATTTTGTAACTTAATGAGAGTTATTTAAAGGGTATTTAATGTTGTTTGATGTGCTCGGCCGAGCAGAGTCCTTGACTCGGCCGAGCAGAGCACATAAATTGGCCAAAGTCTCTGGAGTGATTTGCACGGCCGTGCAAGTCTCTTGACTCGGCCGTGCTGCTTGGTGCTCGGCCGAGCAGAGTCCTTGACTCGGCCGAGCAGATCCTGAACAGGCACTATTTCAAACAGAAAGTTGTGTCTCTTCGTGGGAAAAGACACAAACCCCTTGGCTCTCTATATATATACCTCCTCCTCCGAATTTCAATTATCATATACAGTATTCTGACCTTTCCTACCCTCTAGTAAGATAGATTAACATACCCAAATCATAGCATATTGTTGCATTAAATCCTTCAAAGTCCAAAGTTCCAAACATTGTGTTGTTCGCTAGAGTATTTGATTTGGAGTGCTCCTATCATTTATTTATAAGTCGTTTTATCTTACTAGAAGATTGCCATATAAACCGTAAGCACCTGTGCGGGGCAATAACTTCTTACGGAGATTGTATTAAATACAAGACTCGACTTGAATTCTTTTGTTTCCAATCTCCGTTATCTTTTTTCTGTTAAGTTTCTAGTTAAGTTCTTGAGAAGCCTACACAGTTGTCCAACAATCGTAAGAAGTTATTTACGCTTCTTCAAGATCTTCAAGATGGCAAACGAGAAAGACTCCACAGAATCAAGTCAAGGGAATGTGACGCCTCCTTCTCAAGGTGACGCTACGTTCAACAATGTTACACCGTCTCACCCGGTTCACGGTAAGAAACCTCCTTCACGTACAACCTCAAGGGTTGCACCTCTTAATGCTCTCCCTCCGTCTCATGTGTTCGTACATGCGAAAAGACCGGGTATTCTTACCAGGATGAACTTTAAAAGGTGGCAACAGAAAATGTTGGTCTATTTGACAACATTAAAATTGGTGCATTTTCTTTGGGAATATCCACCATTGATATCCGACGAGGATGAATCCAAAGCAAAGAATGAATTGGATACTTGGAATCACAGCGATTTCTTGTGTCGCAATTATATTCTTAATGGCTTGGATTACGCACAATACAAGGTGTGTTGTGGCATAAAGACCGCGAGAGAACTTTGGGACTTTCTCGAGATGCACAATACTATGTGTATTGTGACTAAAAGACCGCAAGTGAACTTGGTGGAAAGAAGTACCGGAAACAAGAGAAAGAAAACCGGGAAAGTGAAGAGGACCGCCAAGAAGGTCAAAGGAAGTTGTTTTAATTGTGGCAAACCCGGGCATGTGGCTAGGGAATGTCGACATCCTAGAATCAACAACCAAGATGGAAACCCTCTTCAAGCCAATGTGAACGAAGATAGAAATGTTCCATTGGACTTTGATCAACTTAGCCTAGGGGCATAAGATTGAATAGACCAAATGTGGTTATTGTGTTAGTAAAGGGTACCTTGTTGAAGGACTCCTTAACTTAAATTGTAATTGTTTATCCGCCTAAGTGCGAAGAATAAAATTTCAAATTTTATTTACTTGGTTTGAAGTGTTCCAATTGTTATGGCGTGTTCAATTAGGTTAAGTAAATTTAAATTCACTAAGTCGACGAGTTAATTTAAAATTACTACCTAAGATGAAGTTTGATTCGCAAATCAATTGTGATTTCTTTTGTAGAAATCAGTTCAAACCAGAGATAGTAAATAGATAGTTCTTTACTTCTATTTATGATTGCATTTGATAATGCAAAAGTTCGCCTTTTGGAATAGTAAAACCTTAAAGTTTTAAGTAAACAATAAGGTTTGTGATTCAGCTTAATTAGCAATTAAGAAGTTCGTAGTGATAGAGGTGGTTAGTATGTCGTACCGTTTGAAAAATAATTGTTGGGACGCTGACACTTATTTATCAAACGAATGCTTCTTACACACTCAAATCAACAGAATCACAGGAAAAGGAAAGATAGAACTTTTAAGGTGATGGTGAACTCCTTATTGATAAGTTCCGTCTTATGTGGATATACCTAGCAATGGTAGAAATATCTAAACCTAAAGAGGTTAAGATAAGACCCAAAACCATGAATTACGTTTCCATTGGATATGCAAACTAACAGTATTGCATATAGATTTGTGACGAACAAATTTGAAATGAAAAATGCAGTATTCTTCAAACAAGTTTCCTTACAGGGAAAAATGGTTGAAGAGACCTCACTTAAACATAGATATGACTATGTCGTCGGTTCATCTCAAGGAGATGAAAGACATTGTAGATAACTTGGTTATTACAATTAAATGACTCCACATAAAAGAAAATATTAAATATGAATTAGGACATTCATAAAATATTTGATATGTGGAGGTACACCTCAAGTGTGGGGGTACAAGCTAAATACATAAGTTCTATTGATATGAACTTCTAGTATTAACGTAAACTGTTAAAGCGTTAACAATTAAAAGAATGGATCATCATATATGTGGAAGTTATTTGATGATAAAAACTCCTAACGAATTTGAAGTATTCGTAAGTCGCTTTATAAATACCTAAAGCTGTGGGGGTATTCGGCTAAAGTAGAAATACTTAAGCAAGACATGTTATATTCTTTGAGAATATACTTCCTTGAAATGATAGGAAATGCATAAATTTTAATAAGAAAATTTATAGAAACGGTGGTGGTCTTCTTAATAAGAAGAAAAACCAAGATACAGTTGAAGGACAAATGCATCCTATTCTATTTTGGAAGATGGTTGATCTTCCTATGCGAACCGTTGGGTTGCAAAACTAGATATGCCAAGGATGAAACCTTCAAATATTAGACTACAAACGGTCCATCTCAAGTGGAAGATGAAGGACCTAGACGTAGTAAAAGGGCAAGAGTGGAAAAGTCTTTTGCTCCTGATTTTCTATCATTTATGTTGGAAAACGAATCGGCAAGCTGTTAAGGAAGCGTTATGCGGTCCCGGATACTTCGTTACGGAAAGAGGCTATTAACAGTAGAGGCTATTAACAATGAGATAAAAATTCATAATGCTTAATAATACTTGGGAATTGGTAGATCTCCCTCCAAGTTGCAAACCATTAGGTTGCAATTGGATTCTTAAAAATAAAGTATAAAGCCTATGGATGCATTTGATAAGTAGAAAGCTAGGATAGTTGTCAAAAGGACATTATGATTCATGCAAGATTATCCAAAATGACACAACGGGCGTTCTATGTCGCACAACCGTGTTGGATCTACTTGTGTATTCATATGGACTAAACAAGCAACTAAACGGTGGCATAAGAAGTTCGATAGAACTATGTTATCAAATGGATTCAAGATTAATGAATGTGACAAATGTGTCTACATACATTAAAAGAACATACGAATCATTTGTTAATAGTACGTCCTTACGTGGATAACAATGGTAGTCATGAATTGATCATGAATACCAAAGACATGTTAAAGAAGAACTTTGACATGAAAGATATGGGATTAGCCGATGTTATATTAGAGATAAAGATCTCTAGAACATACGAAGGATTAGTTCCTTCACAATCCCATTATCTTGAAAAAATTCTTCGAAAGTTCAAATAAATTCTTGAGAGGTGTACTCTAGTAAGGTAGATTCTTGAGAGGTAATCTACGTAAAGTAGATCTACGAAAGGTAGACTCTAAGGAGGTCAAACCACTTAGAGATCTTGAATACTTGGGAAGTCGAAACGGTACGGAGATAATAACCACTTGAAGAAAGCGGCCGATAGAAGAATTTGATCACTCGAAGGGTGATCATTCTAGATAGACTAAAGGTCTAATTGTAATTATAATCAATCACCGGAATAGTATAATCATAGTGCTTGGTGTACTTAAAGATATACTTATGATTAAAGATTACAATTTCTATGTAAGTTGAATGGTCTTGGAAGATATTCCTTCGTGGAATAAGCTTGTGTCTACATGACCTAAGGCATTGTGACGACAATGAAAAATAGGAAAAGGTGTAGAACGTCATGGTAAGTCTAGACATAATGGTCTTAGACACACTACCATAGTACAATTGATCTCAAAATACGGCTGTCACAACTAGCCATGTGAAGTCAAATTCGGATCCGTCTACTGGGGTAGTAATAAAGATCAAGCTGTATAAAGCTGTTAAGGGGAATGGGTTTAAAACCCACAATAAAAGAACTTATAGCGGACACTCGGCCTTGAGAAATGGAGATCCCAGGCCCTTGGTTCAATGAGACAACCAAGTTATAAGTTCTAGTAGAGTTACTTGGAAACAACAACTCGGTTTATTAACCTAGAGATGTTGAATACTCATTCCCGAACGTCCAAGTACTAGCACGTACGGCGGTGGTGAGGATAAGTTGAGAAAACTTTTAATGATTTCTATACCTACGGGTGGAGTAGTGCATGATACTCCTTATAGAAAGAATCACCTATATAAGCGAGAGGTAATTAGGCCGCCTCTAAATGAACGCTTTGAATGAGATACGGTCCAGGGCCAAAATGGACAAAAACGTGAGAACAACAATTGTTAGAGCTATTATTATGTGAGTATTATTGTCTTGGTATACATCCGACAGTCACTGGTTCAAAGCGACTCGCTACCAAATGGCTAGTATATCCGATAATATTTCACTAGGGAAGATTCAAGGCCACAAGCTATCTATCCCGATGTAATAATAGTTCGCCGGAACTTTGGACGAAATTGCATTCATGCATTAATTGTCATTCATGTGGGGGATTGTTGGAAATGGGTAACGGAAAGTTAAGTTGACTTAACGTTGACCTAGATTTCTAACGGTAGTTCGTTATTTGTTAACGAAGCGTGTTACGAAATTGTATTCTACATTTGTTGTAGATTATTAAATTCATTTAATATCTCAAAACCATTTAGGGTGAATGAGAATTAATGACAAGTGATTTTGTAACTTAATGAGAGTTATTTAAAGGGTATTTAATGTTGTTTGATGTGCTCGGCCGAGCAGAGTCCTTGACTCGGCCGAGCAGAGCACATAAATTGGCCAAAGTCTCTGGAGTGATTTGCACGGCCGTGCAAGTCTCTTGACTCGGCCGTCTTTGCAGTGCTCGGCGAAGCTGAGTCCTTGACTCGGCCGAGCGAGATCTGAACAGGCACTATTTCAAACGAGAAAGTTGTGTCTCTTCGTGGGAAAAGACCACAAACCCCTTGGCTCTCTATATATATACCTCCTCCTCCGAATTTCAATTATCATATACAGTATTCTGACCTTTCCTACCCTCTAGTAAGATAGATTAACATACCCAAATCATAGCATATTGTTGCATTAAATCCTTCAAAGTCCAAAGTTCCAAACATTGTGTTGTTCGCTAGAGTATTTGATTTGGAGTGCTCCTATCATTTATTTATAAGTCGTTTTATCTTACTAGAAGATTGCCATATAAACCGTAAGCACCTGTGCGGGGCAATAACTTCTTACGGAGATTGTATTAAATACAAGACTCGACTTGAATTCTTTTGTTTCCAATCTCCGTTATCTTTTTTCTGTTAAGTTTCTAGTTAAGTTCTTGAGAAGCCTACACAATTGTCCAACACTTGTTTACTTGTATATACCTTCTTTGTATAGAGAAGGAAAGGAAGGCTGATACAAGATGCCCAACTGGGTTCAAGTGTGGTATTAACTATCAGCCACCAACTGTTGTCACCGGAGGTGATCTGGCTAAGGTTCAGAGAGCAGTGTGCATGATCTCGAACTCGACTAGTGTTGCTGAAGTGTTTTCCAGGATCGATCACAAGTTTGATCTGATGTACGCTAAGAGGGCATTTGTGCACTGGTATGTCGGTGAGGGTATGGAGGAAGGAGAGTTTTCAGAAGCTAGGGAGGATTTGGCAGCTCTTGAGAAGGATTACGAGGAGGTTGGGGCTGAGTCTGCTGAAGGAGATGATGATGAAGGTGATGAGTACTAGAAAGCTTGCATAGCAATGGCTTGCTTTGGAACTTATAGCCAATGGGCTCATTGGTCTGTATTATCATGTCTAGGAATGTGCAAATACTATTTGCAGCAAGTATCATTTATTGCTAAGTGTTTTGTATTTCCTTTTATCAGTTTGAATGAATGCCGATACCTTTTATGGAGGTCAAGTTCACGTGGAATGAGTAGAGAATCCATTCCAATAAATAAAAGGTGACATTTGAGATTCAAGAATTGGTCTGTACTATTTTATTGGGTGTTGTTTTGAAGCCATTTTGGTCTCAAGTCACAAGTCGTGGCCTTCTTTACTCTACTGTGCCCAGCTACCTACTTTAATCCCCACCCTCTTGTGCTGTGGTCCTCCCCAATAATGTAAAATATTTATAATTGTTTTTTTTTTAAAAAAATTAGTTTTTAATTTTATTAATGATAGATAAAATGTCATTAGGCTACATCATCATCATTATCATATGGCCTATAAATAAGCTAGTGACCTGATTTGAACTTACTACCTCAACTATGAAATCTAATGCCGAATACCATTTATAATAGATTTGGTTAAAACATTTATAAAACTAATGCCGAATACCATCAGAAATATAGTTTTTTGGTTAAAACATTTATAATAGTTTTGATACACTCCCTCTTTTCCGTTTCACTTGATATCAATTTTTATTTTGGGCTGTCACACTTCACTTTTCACTTGATACGGTAAAAAATGACAAATTTTTACACTTACAACATCAATCAACTTAATATTCCTCTCATTCATTATTTATCCTACTTTATTTCTCATACTCACAATATTTTTTCTCACTAATTTTCTCCTCTACTTTTTTTATTTTTCTGTGTAAAAATTTGGTATAAAGTAAAGTGTGACGGAGGAAGTAAATTATAAAACATTCATAGTATATGTTTTTATTTATGATAGTCATGTTTTATATATTTTACTCGCAACAACAATAAATTTTTATATTTTGTAATGGTAGAGCAACTTATTGTTAAAGCAGTTTCAAATTCAGCAGTTCTAAATCCAAATAGAACTTATAGACCTGAATTGAGGGTATGTTTGGCAACCTCAATTCCAAGACTTGGATTTGAAATTGGAAGAGCAAAATGAATTAGTGGGCTAATTTAACCCTTTCAATTCCAATTGATTGATTGGAATCGAGTTCTTAACATACCCTCAGAAAAAAAACACTGACTGGCTATTGTTGCTGCATTTATGTTTAATTCGTTGTATCATTTTTGTTTCTATCGTTTTTGAACAGCAACGAATGAGTTTATTGGATAGAATAGCTATTACATCATAGTTATTCGCATTCTTTAGAGACTGAAAAGTCGAACAGGAATTCCTTCTGCAGGGACTGGTACGGTATCGTAAATGATTTTCTCCCCTGGAAGCTTAATTTCCCACTTGAAATTTTTCATCACATGATGAAGAAAAACTAGAATTGTCACTCTAGCAAATTCTCTTCCTGGGCACATAACCGGTCCTGCTCCGAATGGTATGAATGTGTATGGTGAAGGCTCGTTTTCTTCAAATCTTGGAGGGTTAAATCTTTCTGGATCCGAGAAGTAATCCTGGTTTTTATGAGTCATGCCAACACTCCAATAAACCTGCACAATTATTTTACCAATTGTTACAATCATAAAATGCAGGGGGTGGAATTTGAATTCTTGATTATTTTTGTCCTAAGATTACATACCTTCCAGCCTTTTGGGATGAGAAAACCTTGGAAGGTGAAATCTGATTTAGTTTCTCTGAAAGATCCCTGAATTGTTGGAATAACTCTCATTACTTCGCTTGCGAAGTTCCATGTGCGCTTCATCTTTTGTATGTCATCCCAGCACAATTCATCTCTGGGCTTCATTGATTCTCGAATCTCCTGTTGCTCTGTAAATACATGATTATAGGTTGAAATTTGATAAGTAAAAATAATAATTTGCTTTTATAATTATTTGAAGTTAATTCTATTTACCTTTAAGTATATGATGGTAGGCGTCAGGATGCTCGGCGAGATACTTGATGGTGAAGCTTATAACAGAAGTGCTAGTTTCATGAGCACCAACAAGATAAGCCACTATCTTATCTTCCATCTCCGAATCGCTCATATGTTCTTGATCAGTCGCCTGTAGCATATTCGAGAGCAAGTCACGTGCTGGTTCTGAACCCGCCCTTGACTTAAATATTTTGGCCTTCTTTTTCTCAGTTATTTTCCTAATCTCATTCCGCAGCTCTTTTCCAGCTTTAACAGCCTTATAAAATGGAGTTCCGGGTATGTTAAAATGGAGGGTCAAGAACCCTTTTAAGAGAATATCAAAATGGTGTAATAGTATTGAGATTTGTTTTTCATCCTCGACACCCATAAAAGTGCGACAAGCGAGTGTAAAAGTGAAAAGCTTAACGAGGTCTAGAACTCGAACCTCATCTTTACCTTTCCAATACTTGTTCAAATGATCTTCCGAGACAGAATTCATCAAAGCCACCAATCTATGAACTGCATCAGACCTGAAGAAGAAACTAATGTACTTTCTGGCTTTCTGAGCTTCATGCTCAATATTTATAAACCCAAGTGATGGGAAAAGCTTTGTCAAGGAGACGGGCATCCAAGGTGTGAAAAGCTTGTATTCATTTGTGAAAATGAATTTGTTTCCGGTTTGACCTGGAAAAATGACCATTTTTTCACCTAGCAATGAGGTTTTGAAAACTGGGGAAGAGTATTTCTCAGTTCTTTGTTTTATGAAATCCTCAACCATTCCCCGTCGCATAGCCATCATGAATTGGAGTGTTTCACCAATGATTGGCCACCCGAAGCTTCCTGGTGGTAGCTTAAGGGAATCATCGGGTTTGTTATGGCGGGCAAGGAAGGAGATTGCCAGAGGGCTCAAGATAGCTAGAAGAAAAGAGGCTATGAGAAAGATGAGATCCATTATCGGATTGTGTTTTGGTGTGTTGCTTCTAAAGTTGCTTCCTTCATATATACAATTGGTACTAGCTAGTAGCTGCATAGACAAATGCATTTGGTTTACAAACGGTTCATTGCTCATTCATTTCTAATTACTTTTACTCCCTAAACGGTTCATTGCTCATTCATTTCTAATTACTTTTACTCCCTCTCCGTCCTTTAATAATTGTTTGTGAACGGAATAATCTGTGATGGGCCAAGCCCAACGTTTACCACGAGCCTGGGGGCCCAATAGGCCCACCAAGAGACCAACTATAAAGAATCAGATCACGGCCTTGGGCCATGGCCCGTCTAACACTGGTTGGCCGTCGTCGCCGCTGAGCGACCAGGTCCATCCAAACGACGAGCCATCAGACCATTAATGGGGAGGCTAACTTCCAGCCCGTCGTCACACCAATTGGTGCACGTCCTTCGACTGGACGAATCTTCCTTCGTCCCCAACTGGCACTCATCCAAGAGTAAGCGTCGTCATTGAACGGCTCGTCGTCATTGAACGGTCAACTCTCTCTCTCGACGAGTCATACCACTAGGAGACGACCCAACTGGACGTACAGCTCCAGGTCGTCTCCTCTATTAAGCTTCCTCAACAAGCTTGGTTAATTAGCTAATTTGGGATAATGACAGACCTGCTGCAGTGCCTCGTTATATGTGCAATCATGCATTCAGTAATAACTACAAAAGGTACAGAGGTTGACTTTCCCTTATAAGGCAAGCTGCTTATCAATGTCAGAAGCTGCAGTGTCCTTGCATAGACGGACCAATCCCAGCGTGACACGTGTGCACCTAGAAGGCAGAGCTGATCCAACGGTTGGAGACCATCCAATCCAACGGATCTGGTGAAAACCCTAATACCACCTTTCCTACTATAAATAAGAGAGTAATAATGTGGAACAAGGTAATGCTTTTCTGCATATTTCCATACTCGCACACTCTATAGTATTTTACACCATATTTCCAGATCATAATCTTACTCTCACGCCGGAGGGGCTTGCCGGAAGACCCCCGGCGCAGTTTCACCCTTTATTTCTTGTGCTGTGCAGATCCGGAGCTAGCTCAATCATTCGCTGGACACAAGAACTGAGCTTTGCACGCTTTCCTGCGCGATCAGATTGGTTCCATTGCCGGGAAGCGTGTTAGTGATCTTCAGCTACAGAAATACAGCGGAGCTTGGTTTGGAAAAATGGTGTCCGATGGTCATACAAACGGTAAATCAACCGGAGATGAGGGCGTACCACCTCAAGAAAATCTAGGCCACCTTCACCACCTAGGAACCCTAACTTAAGGGTTACCGGAGTCACGGGGATGGTTGATGGTACGAGCCTTCAAGCAACTAGAAGAAGAGAAAAGGGGCACAACTGGCGAGCGCCGCAGAGAGACCTCCACTAGAAAGGAGGCCTGAGACAGCCGCAAGATATACGGGAGGTCCCTCTAACCTAATCTCGACAGAGCGGCTTTCCTCGTCGAGAGAGCTAACGCCCTCGGGGAGTTCTTGCAAATCCCGGGGACGAGCTAATCCATATGGCCGCTCCTCAAGCTCCCCGGGCATCCCATCAAACAATCTCTTCGGGAAGGAGGAGAAGGAACCGAGAGAGAAAATGCTGCTCGTCGTGAAGGGGCTGCCGCGGAAACTTGAAGCAAGTTGTCCCCCAACTTGATCTAAGGGAGCACATCAATGAAAAGACGGAGCCAAGGAGCCCGATCACGGCGACGAGTGAGGTAGGCTGAGCCTCACGGGGAGCTCGTCGTCGAAAATCTTGAAGCTGTCGGGAATCAAGTCGTCAGGGGTCGTCTACGAGACTCCGTCATTAAGAAATGAACGAGCTCCGAGCCAAAGAGAGAGAACTCGATCTCCACGTCATGAACGAGAGGCTTCCCGGATCTTATAGGTCGTCTCCACCTCCCGGCTATAGGGAACGATCCATCTCACGACGGCTTGCCCCCACCGAGAGGCAACGGTCTAATACCGTTGCAGGGGCCCCGTCAAGATAGGATCCCCCAGTGGCCGGCGAGAGAGGTAGACATGAGAGAATTTTGAGGTTGAAACGTCGAAGTGGAAGAGTTGAGGAACAAGAGGAATAAAGTGGATAGCGACGACTACGATGACGACGGCGGCACTATGAATCCCCTTGCTCCTGGATGTTGGAAGCTGGACCCCGGAACCGGGCTTTAAACTACCCGACCTTAAGCAATACGACGGCTCCACCGGTGCCATGGACCACATACTACACCTTGAGGCACGAGATGTACGTGGTGGCGAAAGCTTACGGCCACGACGACGTCATGTGCGAGGCTCTCACAAGTACGTTGGTCGACTCGGCTTTGAGGTGGTTTAGAGGCCTACCAAAGGGGAGTATTGAATCTTGGAAACGAGATGAGGAAGAAGTTTTTAGGAAGGTTTGCTACGGCGGAGAGCGTCGTAAAACGATCAGCGACCTCGGCAACATATCCCGAGGAACTACCGAAAGCTCAATGAACTACTTCAAAAGGTTTAAGAAATTGGTAGATCAAATTGATGAGGATCTAACCGATAGAGAAATAATAAATTGCTTCAGTACATGGCGTCCTTTCCTCCACCTGGACTACGAGCTCCCAAGTCCACCCGAATCTCGCAAAGACCTCTATGCCAAGGCGTACGCCGTCGCCGAGGCCGAAGAAAGAAAGTTACAAAGAGAGGGAAAGTACGTGGACGAGGCGGCGACGAAGTCCAAAAAGGATAAGGGCGGAGAAAAAGGAAAGAACAAAGCGAAAGCGGAAAAAGTTCCGGAGTCGTACACTCCACTCACCGTTTCCAGAGCAGAAATTTTGAGCAACGTTGATTTCGGCCCGGCACCGAAGATGAACCCTAACGGGAAGGGAAAGAAGAACATGAACAAGTATTGTGAATACCACAGGGACAAGGGGCACGACACCGAGGAATGTTTTAGTTTGAAAAAGATCATTCAAAGATGGATAGACGCCGGGCGACTGGAGGAATATGTAAGGAAGGACCATCAGGCTGGCCACAACCGGACTACTAACGACGACGCGCCCCAAAGGAACCCAAGAATGGTCCTGGTGATCTCTGAGGAGACGAGCAAGAACCAGATTAAGAGCGCCATCTACCATTTAAAGAAGGCCCCACACGTCCCCCAGAAAGCAGAAGTTCCAAACGACGTCATAAGTTTCTTTCCCTACGAGCTTCCAGCCAACCCACTAGCTCGTCAACAAACCTTAGTCATACCTGGTTTCATTGACAATTGCGAGTCGCGGAGAATGCGATCCCGATCTTGGAGCAGCCAAAGATATCTTATTTTACAATGTCTACCAACGAATGGGTCTACCTGACAGTCGCCTAAGTCCATACTTAGGTCGTCTAGAGGGATTCACCAATCATCGGGTAGATGCGAAAGGCCAAATTAGCCTCTCAGTTGATATCGGAGAACACCCCTTGAGAACAATCAAGACCGTAACCTTCATTGTGATCGACGTCGTCAGTGATTATCATGCCATCCTTGGCCAGCCGGGTCAGTCGGCTTTGGGGATCGTCGCCTCAGTTCCCCGCAGCGAGTTAAATTTCCTTCACGTCTTTGAGTCGGATGTGTGTTGGGGACGGCCCCGAATTCTGGAGCACGTACTAAAGGCGAAACGGACTATCGAAATCGACGACCCAAATCACAATGTGAAGCTCTCAAAATCCATCAAAGAAACGACGACCTCGTACGCCAATGTCTCAACGATCAAATGCGTCGAAGATCCAGAAATTTTGAACAAGGTATTCTCGAACGACAAGGCTGCAGAAACACAACCTTTGGCCGCCCAAGAATCGGGGGCCGACCTGGACAAGCTGATTGACGACGAGGTTCCGGATCTAACACCAGAAGCGAAAAGGAAAATTAAGGAGATCGTCATTGAGTCCATGGATTTTAGGGACGACGCCCCCGAAATGAAGCCGGCGGACGAGCTACTCGAACGGTCATCCACCCGAGACTATCCCGGCGAGAAAAATAAAGCTGGGGTCTCGGTTGTGCACTGAGGAGAGGGAAGAGATAATCTCCCTACTCAAACAAAACCTCGACGTTTTCGCTTGGAGAGTAGAAGATATGAAAGGCATTAGAGAAGACGTGGCAGTTCACAGGCTTGGGGTGAATCCTACTATGAAATTCAAGGAACAAAGGTGTCGTGTTTTTTCAACTGAAAAGGAGATTGCCATAAAGCAAGAGATCGAGAAATTGCTAAGTCTTTGGAATCATCGTGAACGCCGGGTTCACAACTTTGGTTAGCCAATGTGGTTCTTGTGAAGAAACCTAATGGGAAGTGGAGATTGTGTGTTGACTTTGCGATCCGAACATGGCGTGTCCCAAGACGGTTATCCCTGCCAAGAATCGATAAGCTCGTCGATTCTGTAGCCGGCCATACTACTCTAAGCTTTCTTGATGCCTACTCCGGCTATCACCAAATCAAGATGGCTGAGGAGGACATTCAAGCTTGACTTTTCAAGCGGCGGGGGGAACCTACGTTTACACGAAGATGCCTTTTGGGCTTAAAAACGCCGGTGCCACATACCAAAGGATGATAAATAAGGTGTTCAAGGACCAGATCGGCGACAATCTGGAGGCGTACGTCGATGATATGGTCGTCAAATCAAAAAAGAGGAAGCACGTCGACGACCTAGAACAAACATTCACCAACCTACGAGCCAACGACATGGTCCTCAACCCGGCCAAATGCGTTTTCAGAGTTGCTGCGGGCAAATTCCTAGGGTTTATGCTATCTCAGCGGGGGATTGAAGCCAATCCCGAGAAAATCAAGGCTTTAATGGATATGGCTGAGCCTACGAACATCAAGGAGGTTCAGCGCCTAAATGGACGAGTAGCGGCCTTGGGTCGTTTTATCGCCAAGTCTGCTGAGAGATCACTCCCGTTTTTTAAAGCTCTCCGAGGTGCAAAAGACTTCCAATGGACGGACGAGTGTTCCCAGTCGTTCAAACAGTTGAAGGAATATCTTGGCTCCCCACCACTCCTCCAAAGCCCCGTAGCAGGGGAAGACCTTTATGTTTATCTCTCGGTGAGTGATAAGGCTGTCGCCGCCGTATTGGTAAGGGAGGAGGGAGGAACACAGAGGCCGGTTTATTACGTCAGCAAAGCCTTGTCAGATGTGGAAACCCGTTACTTTAACGCGGAAAAGATCGCTTACGCTCTCGTCATTACAGCACGAAAGCTACGAGCATACTTCTCCGCTCATCCCATCGTCGTATATACAAATGCCCCACTGCGCAAAATCTTACACCGTCCTGAAAGCTCTGGTCGTCTTCTCAACTGGAGTATTGAGCTGACCGAGTTTGATATAGAGTATAGGACGAGGAAGACCCTGCAAGCTCAATCATTGGCAGACTTCCTGGTTGAAACATCATTCACCATCGACGACGATCAAAGGAAGTCGCAACCATCGAGCAAGGGGAAGGAGGTCGCTGAACAGCAAGCGGAGTTAGTTTTGCCCGTAGGATGTTGGAAAATCTTTTCCGACGGGTCAGCCACCAAGAATCTGAGCGGAGCAGGGATCGTTCTTGTTGAGCCAGAAAGCGGGACAGTTTTTGAAGAGGTTCTGAGGTTCAAGTTTCAAGCATCAAACAACCAGGCCGAGTACGAGGCGCTCGTAGCGGCCATTGAATATGCAAAGTGTTTTGGAGCTACAAAAATTGCAGCTTACTGTGATTCTCAATTGATCGTGAACCAAGTGAGAGGAGATTATCAGGTCGTCGATTCCACCCTACAGAAGTACCACCTCTTGGTCGGAGAATTGATACAAGGTTTAGAATTTTGGGCCATACAGAGAATAGCTCGAGAAAACAACGAGCACGCCGACCTACTTTCAAAGCTAGCTACGGACCAACTCCCTGAGGACGAGCATGGCCATCACTTGGCCTATTTGGACCAGCCAGCTTATGAACGGGTGAAGATCCTTTGCGTAGGAGACGGCCCAAAATGTTGGATCGACGAACTAAAGGCGTTCATTGAACGGGAGGAGTTGCCGACGGACGAGGTCTCGGCAAGACAAGTAAAGAGGAAGTCAGCCAGATTTACGGTCGTCGAAGGAGAGCTCTACAGACGATCCATTACCCGGCCATTGTTAAAATGCGTTCATCCAGACAAGGTCGTTCAGTTGCTGTTCGAAGTGCATCAAGGAGAATGTGGAGGCCACCCTGGGGCCCGTACACTGGCTGATAAAATCATAACCATGGGATACTACTGGCCCCACCTTCGTGAAGACGCTAAACAGTTTGTGAAAAAGTGTGACACTTGCCAACGTTTCGCCGACCTTCCCAAGCTGCCTACAACGGAGCAAACCCCCGTCTTGGCTGCCTGGCCGTTTGATATGTGGGGTGTTGATTTGATCGGGCCTTTTCCGCCGGCCAAGGGAGGAGTCAAATATGTGATCGTAGCGGTTGATTACTTTTCAAAGTGGGTAGAGGCCAAGGCCTTGAACAAGATTACAGAAAACAACGCCCTAAGCTTCATTCATGACTCAGTATGGTGTCGCTTCGGAATCCCAAGGGTGATCGTCTCAGACAACGGCCTACAGTTTTCAAGAAAATTTGAGCAGGAATTGAACAGGATGGGCGTCAAACACTCCAAGTCGTCCGTCGCCTACCCCCAAGGCAACGGGCAAGCTGAAGCGGCCAATAAACTCGTCTTATCTGCCTTGTGCAAAAATCTGGAAGGAAGAGACACAAGATGGTTGGACGGACTACCCTCAGCACTCTGGGCTGTCCGCACAACCACCCGGGGGCCTACGGGGGAAACCCCATTTGCTTTGGCTTATGGCTCAGAGGCCATGGCCCCCGCCGAGCTGCAGCTGCCGACGGACCGAGTTGCTCTGTACGAGGTAGAAAAGAACATCCACAACCGACAAGTCGACCTGGACCTCGTAGACGAACGGAGATTGGATGCCCAATTGAGGATGGAGAACTACAAAAAGAAAACCAAGGCTTATCACGACAAGAAGGTGAAGAGAAGGTTCTTTAAGGTCGGTGACCATGTACTAAGAAAGATTGAAGCAACGGGACTCAAAGCCCGTCAAAACAAACTCTCCCCCAATTGGGAAGGACCATACATTGTCACAAGTGTGGTCAGAGAGGGAACCTATCGCCTTGCAAAGCCGAACGGTGAAAGTCTCAAGCATCCATGGCACGCCAACCACCTAATGAAATACTACTTTTGAGGTCGTCGACAACATCCAGCGCCCTTAGGGCACCTACCTCGTGTTTCCTTAGGTAATTTTGTGAAATTTGAAGTTTTTGGGAAATTGTAAGGGATACCTATAAATCCCAGTAGCTCGTTGTTTACTAGAAAGTTATTTATGAAAGATCGTCGCTTTGTTGATTTTCTACTACACAAACTCTAGCACTTTTGACCAAGTATAAAGGTTAGATGGAGCCAGACTTCATCGAATACATCTACTTTAACCAAGTATAAAGGTTAGACGAAGCCAGACTTCGTCGAGTACATCTACTTTAACCAAGTATAAAGGTTAGACGTAGCCAGACTTCGTCGATCGCTATAACGGCATGGATGACTCGTCTATAGATCTTTGTCTACGAACAAAAATCTATTGACCTTCATACTATTCCTACGAGCCATTGAGAAGTTGAGAAAACACAAGTTTGAACAAAGGTCGACCATATTAGGACGACCCACATTCTGGTCGTCACTAACGACGACCAATCATACTTGTCCTCAAACTCACTCGTTCAATACAAGTTATCACGTGCTATCTATGTTAACACAGATTAACAAACAGAAAGCAAAGGCATTAAATAACTTAAACATGAAACAAACATTGTACGACCCCCTCTAAACAACGAGGAAACAGGTCAAATTACATTGCGAAAATCAAAAAATTGTTTTGAGACAATGTTTGGAACCACCACCAAATAAAATGAAACATTGTTTAGAAACATTACAAAACACCTCAAAAGTCAATCACTGAGGGTCGGCACCACCGGCGTTTGAAGAAGATGCGTCAGGGTCAGGGCCGTCTTCAATAAAATACTTGTAATATGCATCGAAGTTGCCCGGGACGACGGGAGGGATAGGCCACTCGTCTCTTCCAGCTTTGGCGTCGTCCTCCCTTATGATAAGAAAATCATTGGCAGTATAGGGGACAAGGGGATGGACGGAGCGTGCTTCGTCGTCGTGAGCCTCCTCCGTGCAAAGGTCGGCCAACTTCCGGACGGAGAGAAGATCTTTTATTGCAGGGTCCAGAAGAAGCCGCCTAGCCATGTGTTTAGCCCCATCTTTGAAGAACCCACTAGCATGAGTGGTGACCATTTGAAGACATTCAGAGCTTTTCTTGAAGTCATCGACGGCGTCACGCCTGGCTTGGGCCAGCTCAGCATCACGGCTCGCCTTCATCGTTTCAATTTGGGCCGTCGACTTCTGAAGCCGGTTTTCACAGACGCGAAGACCGTCGGAGAGCACCTTAGAGTCGGCCTCAGCTTTGGTTTTCCCTTCCTTCAAGGCATCTATCTCCTTGAGAAGGTTATCTTTTTCATTAACCAAAAGCTCATGGGCAAGAGTGAGCTCCCCAACATTGGTCTCCGCCTCCTTCAGTTTTTGCTCGGCCGTCCCCTTATCGCCGACGGCCTTCATTAGCTGTTCGTTGCCTCGAAGCTCGGCGTCCAGACACTCCCTATAGCCCGACGTCATGGCGTCCATCATCGACGATAGCTGCAACAGTTAAAGTTATTAGCACAAGTATAGAGAGACGGAGAAAAATTACATCTTTAATACGAAGTACCTCAGTTTGGATTAGCCCAAGACGGGCATGAAAGGTTTCGGGAGTAAGGTTGGCATCCTTCATCCTACGGGTCAGCTCAACGTCCCGTCCACGCCTTGTCAGAGCCGTCCCCAGCAAGAGCGCACTACCATTCCTCTGCAGATATGGGATCCCAGTTATATGAGAGGCCTTGGCAATGGAGGTCGCCATCTCTTTGGCCTTGGCCTTGGACAGGACCACCGTCGACGAGCTTGGAGCATCAGCCCTTGGAGTAGATGGGTCCGACGCGCTGGGAGGGTCGACGAAATGACTTTTTCTCTTTTTGGAGGCACGAGCGTCGGACTCGCGGAGCTCGGGGTTTGAATCAGTGCTCTCCACTTCAATACGCTCGGCCTCGTCAGCAACGGCCATCTGAGCCCCAACAGCTTCCACACTTGGAGGATCAATCTCCATGCCTATTGCCCTCTCAGGTGCATCAACGACGGCCTGACGGCCTCCAGTGTTCAGTCCTTCGACGCCGGGCTCCCTCTCGATCATGGGGATAGCACCAGAAGGGTCCTTGGGAAGTTGCTCGTTCCTCGTCGTCTGCTTCTCTTGACGATCGAGAATAGCACGGGTTGCAGCCCTCTCCTTCTTCTTGGTACCCCGATCACTAGCTCTGATGGCTCCGTCCATGATCCTTGCTTCAATTCTATCCACGTCCCCTTGGGTAAGTACTGCAAAACAACCAAGGAAAAAGAGATTAGTCTTTACTAACGACGAGACGAGCAAAGAGCAAAATTAAAAAGATAGCAGGAGCCCAACCCCCATTCATCTCAAGATTTTCACAACTTTCTTCAAGACGACCAGTCCGTGCCGTCGCACAATTCAAACAGTTATCTTTAAAAACAAACTCCTGGTGGACGACCCAGTCAGGATAGCGGGCATCCAAATCAATCTGCACTAAAGGATCAGGCCCTATAGACGGCTTGGACATCATGCCAGCTCGGATGTATCTCCATTGTGAGGCCTCTATGTCTTTGTATGAGACCCATCCAAGGTCTAACAAATTGTCAATCTTTCCCTTCAGCTCGTCGGCCCACGGAGCTTGGAAGATATGCCTATCACTGACTGGATGGTTGCCCTCTGGGAATGGAAACTGCCACCCTACTCGGCTCTCCACCAATATCAAGTGGTTCTCCCATCCATACACCTTACTTGGAATATCCAGGAAGAAGTTCCGTGCGTTCCTGACCGAAGACACACTAACAGTCGTCTTCCCTTTGGCTGTATTCCGGGCCGTCCTATAGTATCGACGGAACACTTTGTTGCATGGCTCGTAGCCGAGGAATCTGCATACGACGGCAAACCCAGATAGAATTCTGATAGTATTGGCACTGACTTCCATGGGCACACAAGCAGAGTCCTCCAAGAATTCGTTGATGAAGGGGTCTAAAGGCAGTCTAAGACCGAACTCAAACTGTTTGTAAAAGAAGCCCACCTTCTCCTTACTGGTCACCAAGGAATGACGACGGGGCTCATACTCCGCCAAGCTAAGATGCTCCAACTTGTAGGTCGAAGCCTGGACCCTAAACGAGCCTCGTAGGGCGTCGATCATTTGCTTTCCGACGTCCTGTTTCCTGAGCTCGATCTTAGGCACGGCCCATCTTCCTCTTGCTCCGCCACCAAACTCATCGTCGTTTGACCCAACTCGTACGAACGTATGGTAAGCCTTGACCGTCTGTTCACCCCTAGCACTTGTGCTCGGCTCGTTGGCTTCTGGGGCCGGCTGTTCAGGACGCCCGTCGTGATCCATCTCTACAAAACAAGGGGGTAAAAGAGGGGAATCAGTCCTAACATCCGTAGGCAACGACCTACCTAGTGGCGACCTAGATTCCCCTACGACCAAAGCCCTAGTTGAATCACGACGGGACAAGGAGTAGTGGGTTCTGATATGGGTGGGCAAGTCGTTCATTGACCTGAAAGGAGTTACCATTGAGTCACCATCCTCAAAATCCCCTAGGATTTCTCCCTCTGGGAACCCCAAGGGCTCATCCTCAAAGTTAAACTTCTCCAGGATTGAAGAACACTCAGATAAGGGAATTTCCCTCCAAATCCCCTTAGCACACTTATAAACCCTTTGATTCAACCCAAAGCCAAACTTGACACCTCTCTCGAAACTGATGGTTCTTGGTCCCATTTGACTAACCTCTACAAACCCAATGAAAAAAACCCAAAAAATGAAGAACGGATGAAGAAATTACCTGTTTCTGGGCTTGAAGATGGTTTTTTCGATGAGTTCGCCGGTGGTAGATCGAAGAAACTCCTAATCCAAGCTGCCGGATTATCTAACGGTGGTGAAGCCAGGACAGTCAATATCGCCGGAAAACGTGTGCACGGTGGTCGGAAATCGCCTCTCTTATGTTGCTCTCACTGATCAAGGTTTGGAAAGTTTGAAATGAGGGAAAAAGAAGGTTTTTATATTGGGGGAAGATGAACGGTTCATTCCTGGGGAAACCAAACGGCACAATGAGTAGGGGCATTAAATACCCTCTGCAACTTCCGAGGCACTTGTCCCATCAGAGGACACGTGGCAATTGAAGAAGAGATCTCAGCCGCCCACGTCACCTATGCTGACGTCATCATAATTCAAAATTCAAATTGACGGTCGTACGGGTTGCTCTGGAGGGAAAATAACAACTCCCGGCTCGTCGAGACGACCATGAGTTGGGGGCCACTGAACGGAATAATCTGTGATGGGCCAAGCCCAACGTTTACTACGAGCCTGGGGGCCCAATAGGCCCACCAAGAGACCAACTACAAAGAATCAGATCACGGCCTTGGGCCATGGCCCGTCTAACACTGGTTGGCCGTCGTCGCCGCTGAGCGACCAGGTCCATCCAAACGACGAGCCATCAGACCATTAATGGGGAGGCTAACTTCCAGCCCGTCGTCACACCAATTGGTGCACGTCCTTCGACTGGACGAATCTTCCTTCGTCCCCAACTGGCACTCATCCAAGAGTAAGCGTCGTCATTGAACGGCTCGTCGTCATTGAACGGTCAACTCTCTCTCTCGACGAGTCATACCACTAGGAGACGACCCAACTGGACGTACAGCTCCAGGTCGTCTCCTCTATTAAGCTTCCTCAACAAGCTTGGTTAATTAGCTAATTTGGGATAATGACAGACCTGCTGCAGTGCCTCGTTATATGTGCAATCATGCATTCAGTAATAACTACAAAAGGTACAGAGGTTGACTTTCCCTTATAAGGCAAGCTGCTTATCAATGTCAGAAGCTGCAGTGTCCTTGCATAGACGGACCAATCCCAGCGTGACACGTGTGCACCTAGAAGGCAGAGCTGATCCAACGGTTGGAGACCATCCAATCCAACGGATCTGGTGAAAACCCTAATACCACCTTTCCTACTATAAATAAGAGAGTAATAATGTGGAACAAGGTAATGCTTTTCGGCATATTTCCATACTCACACACTCTGTAGTATTTTACACCATATTTCCAGACCATAATCTTACTCTCACGCCGGAGGGGCTTGCCGGAAGACCCCCGGCGCAGTTTCACCCTTTATTTCTTGTGCTGTGCAGATCCGGAGCTAGCTCAATCATTCGCTGGACACAAGAACTGAGCTTTGCACGCTTTCCTGCGCGATCAGTTTGCATTTTTCATTTTTGTTCGTTCCATAATAAATGTCTCGTTTCTAAATTAAAAAAGTGGCGGTGCAATTTTATCATTGTACAAATATACAAATAATGTACAAACTAGTAAATCATCTTCCTTTAAAATGTTAATGTACAAACTAGTAAAATATCTTTCTTTAAAAAATTGACAAGTCAATTGCGGGATTTATTAGTTTTTTTTTTTTTTCCAAAATATTGATTTTTAAAAATTTATATACCAAAATAACATTTTGAAAAACTTAAGTACCAAAATAGCACTTTCCTCATTAATTCCGGAATAAGGTAATCCGGAATTACCAATTCCAGAATCCAATTTTTTTTTTCAAAACTGAAATTAAAAAAAATAATATTTTATGTAAAAAACGAGCGATCGCGCCGAGTGTAATCCGGCGTTACCAATTTCGGAATTCCTTTTTTTTTTTTTAACAAAACTGATTTTAGCAAATTAAATCTATCGCGCGATCGCTCTCTATTTACAGAAAATACTCCCTCCGTCCACATACTTACTTCACACTTTCTATTTTGGGCGTCCAAATACATACTTCACACTTTGTTTTTTACTTAAAATGGAAATTTTATATCATTAAAATATTAACCCTACCCCACTCATTCTCTCTCCTACATTATTTTAATACTCACAACACAATTATAATTTACTATTCCCTCCACTCATTCTCTCTCCTATTTTACTTTCACACTCATAACACTTTCAATATAATACTCCCTCCTTAATTTACGTGAGTACAGTAACTGTGAAGTAACTATGTGGACGGAGGGAGTATTAATTTGCTAAAATTAGTTTTGTAAAAAAAAAAAAAAAGGATTCCGGAATTGGTAACGCTGTATTACATTCGGCGCGATCGCTCGTTTTTTCAAAAATATTATTTTGTTAATTTCAGTTTTGAAAAAAAATTGAATTCTGAAATTGGTAATTCCGGATTACCTTATTCCAGAATTAGCAATTCCGGAACTAATGTGGAAAGTGCTATTTTGGTACTTAAGTTTTTCAAAATGTTATTTTGGTATATAAATTTTTAAAAATCAATATTTTGGAAAAAAAAATCAATTTATTATGCGATGGAGGGAGTATATATTTATTATTATTAATGTACAGGTTGTTTATTTATGTTAATGTCTGTGTTGCTAGTGTAAATGAGTAATAGTTGTTAATTTAAATGAGTAATAGTTGCTACATTTTAATCACAAAAACAAAGTGTTGTTAATTATAATTATGTCTGTATTTTAGTGTTGTTGGAAGTATGTTTTAACAGGTCAAAATGAATGGTGGAGTGTAGCTACAAACGTGTAATGTGGAGTAATAAAAGAGTTATGCGTAAAAAGAAATTTACGTGTAAAAGTGGAGATCAAGCAAATGTTGTTGGAGGGTTGTCTCTTCTAAAGATCTGAAGAGATAGTGAATACAAGGTCAAGAAGCGCTGGATTATAAGTGGAGTGGCAAGAGAATACCAAGTCTCCCTACAAACGTGGAAGTGTGGAGTCAAAGAAAGAGAATGTGTCCCACTATCCACGCAAGACGATTTTCTGGCCCTAATGAGTAGTCACCACGACTATTCACAATATATAATTACAAGAACGAATTACACAATCCACAAGCGAAGATATACACTAAGAGTGAACACACCTCAGATTATTGTCTTGAGTATTGCCAACACTTCATCCAACATCAGTGAGCTAGAGTGTTTTAGTTTTCACTCTTTAAGTGTTTCCGAGTGTGAGGAAGAGTGTTGTTGTAGAAGAGTGTGTTCTAGAATATTTGTTCCTTAGTACTTTGATGTATAGTCATTAGGGAACTTTCGGCCTTTGTACGTATAACTCAAGTTTATAGAGGTCTTCACCTTCAAGAACCCTCAAGTTATATTTATATAATTGAGAAAAATCTAATCTCTCTTGTGTGGTTTAAATTTTTGCTTTAGGGAACTTTCGGCCTTTGTACGTATAACTCAAGTTTATAGAGGTCTTCACCTTCAAGAACCCTCAAGTTATATTTATATAATTGAGAAAAATCTAATCTCTCTTGTGTGGTTTAAATTTTTGCTGCTAAACTTTTTTTCACAACAATTTAAAGAATTTAAGCTTGTTGGATTGTCATCAAAAGTGTTATCATTGGTATTGCCAATACTTGGGATAACACTCGTGTTTTTCTTTTACTTATCCAAGGCCATTGACAATTTCAATTGGCATGAGAGATGAACAATTGATACACTAAGTGTTTTGTCTAGTTGTCATGTCTTATGATCCTGCTAATCCAAATTAAGGATGACATCATGTTCTAGATGACTCAAATTATGAATATTGGAAGATCTACCTTCGTTCGCATATCAAATCAATTGATACTCGGGCATGACGGTCTATTGTAACGGGCTATTCTCTTCCATTATTACCTCCAGAAGAAGAAGGTGACGTTCAAGTCAAATATCTGAATGGACTAGTGAAGAGACTAATGAAGTTGGTTACAATGAAAAGACACTTAATACCATTTATGGTTGGGTTGATATGCACACGTTTAAACTTATTTAAAACAGTCCTACTACAAAGGATGCTTGGGATTCTTTACAAAGATTTTGTGAATGTGATGGTAGTGTGCGTGAACTAAAATTTAGGGGGCTCACTAGTAAGTTCAAAAGATTGATAATGGGTAAAAATGAAGATATTTCTTCATATTTTGAAAAAATTGATTGATATTGCAAATGAGTGTCCAATGTTGGGTAAACCTTTTACTAACAAACAACTTGTTTCAAAAGCCATTTGAACTCTTCATGAGGGTTTTGATATTAAAGTTTCTGCAATTGAAGAGGCTCACAATCTTTCAACTATGGGTATTAATTCCTTAATGAGCATTTTGAAAAACTTTGAATTCAATCTTAATAAACAAAGTGAATCTTCAAAAGGCAAAAAATATTGCCTTAAGAATTCATCTTTCAGATGTGTCTACGGATGATGAAGATGATGAAGATGAGGTCTTTGAGGAATTAGATGAGAGAGTTAGTGTGGCTTTACTTGATCAGAAGAATAATTTTATGCTTAGAAAGTTTAATAATGTGCAGGTTAAAGAAAAGGAGCAACAATCCAAGGTGTATAGTTCCATGCCAAAGAGAACAGTCCCTCCGAATAAAAAAGGAACATCACTAAGAAAAGCATCTTTAGAAAAGTCTAGAACTGATCCCAAGTACATCTAATCTATTTAAAGTCATGCTTGTTCGGGTTGGGGTCACTATGCCAATGAATATGCAAGCACATTGAGAAAGATGGGTAAAAATCTATGGGGGTCCCTTAGTGATGAAGAGGTTGAAGATCCTGAAAAAGGAGAAGAACCAGAGTAATTGGCAATAATGTCCACAATGGAGGAGCTTTCTTTGTTAGATTCTGAACGTGTTGAGTCAAGTGTTGTTCAGAACATGACAACACATGCCATAACACTTAGCAGGTATAATTCATTAAGCCTTTCAAATTTTGTGTGCTTTCATGGTTCTGTTAGTGCTGATGCATGAAGTTCACTAGAGGATGAGATTAGTAAGGATGAGCTAATGGTTGTGTTGAGTTTTGGGGTTAAATACACAGCAGAAAATTTACATAATTCACAAAACCCTAGCCATGAATCCGTCTAACATGAAGAGATTAAAATTATGAATATAGATTTACTAACCTTGGTTGCGAGTTTGATTTTCGTACACGATTCGTAATTCACCTTTGAGTCGTAGACGAAACTTTGATCTTCTTCCTTGTTCTTCCTTATGAAGAATCAACAATGCTAGGCCTTCAAGCTTTATGTGATAAAGCAATCACCCTCTACCGATAATCCACACGCGAACGAACCAAGATCGAATCTTGTTGGATTGCTAGATAATCCTCGATTGTTGAAACACTTTTCAACAATCTATAGCTAATATGGAATTGAATCTAGGGTGTTTTGATCTTTGATTGTTATCAAAATCAAGAGATTTGTGTTTCTCAAGCCCTAAAATTTGTCTCTCTTGGCTGAGGCAATAGGGGCTATTTATACTTTATAAATATCCTTAAAGGTTAGGGAGAAAAGCCCTAATCCAAAGCCAAAACGGAAGTGCACAGACGGCAGGGCGCGATCGCCCCCTCCAGGGCGCGCGATCGCCCCCTTTGTCCAGAGAAAAGGTGCGATCGCCCCCACCATTCCGCGCGGTCGCCCTTTTAGACTAGAGAAAAGGCGCGATCGCCCCCCACCATAGGGCGCAATCGCCCCCTCCCCTTTTCCATTTCTGAGCCATTTTCAATCCGTTCTTTGTGTGTGACCCTTTAGGAATTATATTTTATGTTAGTAGTGAGTCAAAATATCAACCTCACAAGACTAAGTGATCTCTAGCAAGTCATTATGTCAATCCAATTAAATATAACATCAAAGCTTGATTCCTTGATAGATCAATGTCACAATCCTTTTGTCTCACGATGCCATATTGAACATAAGTAATGGTCCACATCAACTTATATTGTTCAATGCTTTCTCGATTCCAAATATGTTGATAATCCAAGTGCATTTGATCTCTATCAAATCTCTTGAGTGTGGCAACACATTTCATCAACACAATTCATCGAGGGGCCCAAGTAGACATCTCTCATTACGAGGGACAAATCCTATCTTAACTTATCATTCTTCCCTACAAAAATCCAATTGTGCCAACATAGCCCATATTGCTATCCTATTAAATATAGTGTTAGACTACATCAAACAAAATGTTCATCATGTGAAATACGATGATAATCTCAGGTACTAAGGATTCTAATGACACGACTATCATGCGATTTAATCATGACATATATGACCATAGACCATGTCATAAATTTCTTAGATAGGTCGGTCCAGTACCTTGTTCTCTAACAAGTACCCATAAGTGTAATGTGCATCCCCATGCATATAATCATCTCTATTATTATTTATTACCAACTTATACTAGTTATTCACAATAACTAGGGACATAGAATATCATAACAAACATGTAAAGCATATAATACTCAAGATAAACATTCTCTATTGTAAATGGTAAAAACGATTACATAAAGGTATTAGCTATGAGTCAAAATAACTATACGCCTAGGGCATAACACCAACAATCTCCCACTTACACTAGGCCCAATCTCATATGTATCGTATACCCATGGACCTAACATGACCATCA
The DNA here is from genome assembly GCA_022495995.1 of Adenophora triphylla var. japonica. Taxonomy (NCBI): domain Eukaryota; kingdom Viridiplantae; phylum Streptophyta; class Magnoliopsida; order Asterales; family Campanulaceae; genus Adenophora; species Adenophora triphylla. The sequence continues at coordinate 109,149 of JAFEMH010000957.1, forward strand.
TGCTTTGCTTGTGCGAGGGGCTTTGTAAGCGGATCCCCTATGTTATCATCGGTTGATACTTTGCATATCTTAACGTCTCCTCTTTCTATGAATTCTCGAATGAGGTGAAAATGTCTAAGTATGTGTTTGGATCGTTGATGTGACCATGGTTCCTTTGCTTGAGCAATGGCACCATTATTTTTACAATAAAGTTCCACCGGGTTAGTGATACTTGGAATGACTTTCAAGTCACTAATGAACTTCTTGATCCAAACTGCCTCCTTAGCTGCATCGGATGCCGCTATATATTCGGCCTCAGTTGTAGAATCGGCTATGGTACTTTTCTTGGATCTCTTCCAACAAATCGCACCTCCATTAAGCATAAACACAAACCCCGATTGCGATCTAAAATCATCTTTGTCAGTTTGGAAGCGTGCGTCTGTGTAACCTCTTACAACAAGATCATCTTCCATCCCTCCAAAGACCAAGAACGCATCCTTAGTACTTCTGAAGTACTTAAGGATCGTCTTAACTGCCATCCAATGATTTTCACCGGGATCAGATTGGTATCGACTCGTCATGCTTAGAGCATACGAGACATGAGGTCGAGTACAAATCATGGCATACATGATAGATCCAATTGCCGAAGCATATGGAATCTCATTCATTCTCTTTCGCTCACCAGTTGTCTTAGGACACTGAATCTTGCTAAGAGTAATACCATGGCCCATTGACAAGTTTCCTCTCTTAGAATTTTCCATCTTGAATCTTCTAAGAACATTGTCAATGTAAGTACTTTGACTCAAACAAATCATCCTTTTATATCTATCGCTATGGATCTTGATGCCAAGGATGTAGGCGGCTTCACCCATATCTTTCATTGAGAAACACTTCCCTAACCATGACTTGACAGTCTGAAGTGCAGGAATATCGTTTCCAATGAGTAAGATATCATCGACATACAATATTAGAAATAGTACTACGCTCCCACTGAACTTCATGTATACACATGGTTCATCTTCGTTCTTGATGAAGCCAAACTCTTTAATCGATTCATCAAAACAAAGATTCCAACTCCTAGAAGCTTGCTTCAACCCATATATGGATCTTTGCAACTTGCATACTTTGTTAGAATTTTTTGGATCAACAAACCCTTCAGGTTGTGCCATATACACATCCTCAAGTAGCTTCCCGTTAAGGAAAGCTCTTTTGACATCCATTTTCCATATCTCATAGTCGTAATATGGGGCTATGGCAATTAAAATTCTAACAGACTTAAGCATTGTAACTGGCGAAAAGGTTTCATCATATTCAATACCATAAATTTGTCTATATCCCTTTGCTACAAGCCTAGCCTTGTAAGTATGCACCTTCCCATCCATGTCGATCTTCTTCTTGAAGACCCACTTGCACCCTATGGTTTTTACACCTTCAGGTGGATCAATCAAGTTCCAAACTTGATTATCATGCATGGATTGTAATTTGGATTCCATGGCTCCTAGCCATTTATCCGAATCAGGAGTGGACATCGCCTCTTGATAGGAAGTAGGTTCGTCATTCTCAATGACTTCCACTTCATTACTTTCCGATATGAGAAATCCATATCTCTCGGGTTTGGATCGTAACCTATCCGATCTACGATGGACTTGTGCATCTTGAACCGGTTCTACTACTCCTTGTGAACTTGGTTCAGGCTCTTGAACTTCTTCAAGATTAATTTTACTCCCACTAAATCCTTTATTGAGAAACTGTTTCTCAAGAAAAGTACCATATTGAGCAAAAAATACTTTGTTCTCATTGCGGTTGTAAAAGTAATATCCTTTTGTTTCCTTAGGATAACCAACGAAAATAACTTTGTCAGATTTTGGTGCTAACTTATCGGAGACAAGTCTCTTCACATAAGCTTCGCAACCCCAAATATTCATGAAAGACAAATTTGGTTTTCTTCCATGCCACATCTCATGTGGGGTCTTAAGAGTCGGTTTAGTAGGGACTCTGTTCAGTATGAACGCAGTAGTCTCTAATGCATATCCCAAAAAGGAAATGGGAAGGTCAACTTAACTCATCATCGAACGAACCATATCCAACAAGGTTCTATTCCTCCTCTCAGATACACCATTCCATTATGGTGTTCCAGGTGGAGTCAACTCTGAAACGATTCCACAGTTTGAGATGATTGTCAAACTCTTGGCTTAAATATTCACCACCTCGATCGGATCGAAGTACTTTAATAGTTTTGCCAAGTTGATTTTGTACTTCATTTTGAAATGTTCTAAACATCTCAAACGATTCACTTTTGGACTTAATCAAATAGAAATAGCCATATCTAGATAAGTCATCAGTGAATATAATGAAATACCAAAATCCTCCCCTAGCAATGCTGCTTAATGGTCTACATACATCCGTATGTACTAGGGCCAATAAGTCACTAGCCCTTCCACTACTCTTAGTGTAGGGTTGTTTGGTCATTTTGCCCAATAAACAAGATTCGCATATCTCATATGATTCATAATCATGTGAGTCCAAGAGTCCATCTTTATGGAGTTTAGAAATGTGTTTCTCATTTATATGACCAAGTCGGCAATGCCACATGAACGTGTTGTTCACATCATTCGGTTTAGATTTCTTATTCACATAATAGATATCTTCAACATCATTTTGTTTCTCAACATCAAGGATATAAAAACCATTAAATGAATTTGCAATACAATAAAGCATATCATTTAAATAAATAGAAAACTTCTTACTCTCAATAAGAAACCTATATCCTTCATAATCCAAACAAGAAACACAAATAATATTCCTACTCAAATCCGGAACATAATAACAATTGTTCAAAACAAGTACTAGTCCACTAGGTAAAGTAACATCATATGTTCCTACGGCTAATGCAGCAACTCTTGCTCCATTCCCCACACGTAGGTCCACTTCACCCTCTTTGAGTAGCTTTCTATTCTTTAGTCCCTGCACATTTAAACAAATGTGAGATCCACATCCGGTATCTAATACCCAAGAATAAGAAGTAGAAAGGAAAATATCTATCATATAGATACATGAATCAGTAGCAATCGTATTGCCCTTCTTCGCTTTTAGGCCTTCCTTATAAGCCTTGCAATTTTTCTTCCAATGACCAACCTTTTGGCAATGGTAGCAAATTGCATCCTTTTGAGACACTTTGGGTTTTTCCTCTTAGGCATTGACAACTTTTGTCTTAGGTTTAGCAACCTTTGCTTTACCTACTTTGCCTTCGTTTTTGAACCCTTTTCCTTTATTAACCATTTACACATTTGCGGTACCTGGATTCTTGATATTTTTCTCTGCAGTATTAAGCATCGCATGAAATTCTGACAGATTTTTCGCCATTCCACTCATGTTATAGTTCATAATGAAATGACCATAACTTTCAGGAAATGAATTCAATATCGTATCCGTTGCGAGTTCCAAACTCATATGATACCCAAGCCTATCAAGGTGCTCAATATATCCTATCATCTTAAGGACATGAGGACCAACCGACTGCCCCCTCTTGCATCTTGCATGAATTAAGGGCCTTCACCACGTCATACCTCTCTTGCCTAGCTTGCACTTGGAACATTTATTTTAAGCGTTGTGCTAGGTCAAAAGCAGCTTCCATGTGTTCAAGGTCCTTCTGAAGAGCCTTATACATGGTGGCTTGAGGAGATGCTTAGTGGGCCAGTGTGTGGTGCCTACGTAGTGGGTCGGGCTCGTGTAATTACAAATGGTATCAGAGCAGAACCCTGGCCTTAAGGCTCGCGAGCTAGCCCAGGAGTACGATCTGGGTATTGATTGACCTTGCCAGGGACGGCAAGGGTTTTAGTGGTGGATATTGTAATATTTCCCATCCCACATCGGAAATATGTGGGAATTTAGTGTGATATATAGAAGGCTCATGCACTACTACTAAGTATCAAATCATCCATTGGACTTTTGGAGGCCTGTGATGGGCTGTGGTTAACCCAATTGAGGAGATGCTTAGTGGGCCAGTGTGTGGTGCCTACGTAGCGGGTCGGGCTTCGGGCTCGGATCGTTACAAATGGTATCAGAGCAGAACCCCGACCTTAAGGCTCGCGAGCTAGCTCGGGGGTACAATCTGGGTATTGATTGACCTTGCCAGGGACGGCAAGGCTTTGAGTGGGGGATATTGTAATATTTCCCATCCCACATAGTAAATATGTGGGAATTTAGTGTGATATATAGAAGGCTCATGCACTACTACTAAGCATCAAATCATCCATTGGATTTTTGAAGGCCTGTAATGGGCTGTGGTTAACCCAATAGAGGAGATGCTTAGTGGGCCAGAGGCAAGCAACATCATTAAAATCATCAACATGTTTCTTATGTTGCTCCTTATTTGCCCTTGAAGCATTGGCAGCGGGTTCAGTAGGAATAGGTTCATCAAGAACGTACAATTTCTTCTCTTTCCTTAGAACAATTCTTAGGCTTCTGATCCAATTAGAATAGTTTGTACCGTTCTCTTCGAGCTTGTTCTTCTCTAAGGACAGATCGCAGTGACAAGGGTTGATTATTGTGAGATGTCATTCTACAATAAAACATGCAAACAATATGAGCACATATAAGTATCAAAACATTTACCATCTAAGAGACAATTAATGTATTTCACAAATACTCCCACTAAATTATACACTTTCAAATACAAGCATGTATCATATAATTATAATGGGCTAAGATCCATATTTCCCTTGATTTTGGTTTAAATGAGTCAATGCCCGAAATCAAGCTATTTAGATAGATAACACTTATCAATCATATCATATATGACTCTTAGAACTTTTTATGAGATTCTAGACATCTTATGTCAACACATGTTTTAATCTCATTTATACCTTGGGTCAAAACTCTTTTGAAAGCACCAATTACGTTCAACCTTTTTCAAACGTATGAAACACAGAACGATGCACCCAACTGAGTCGAAACAACATCAACCGTTATCTCATCTTGACTCATATTAAGATATAATGATGTACCCAACTGAGTCAAAACTACATCAAAATATCTGAATATTTCACAAGTGTTCTAATCAAGGAGTGACATAAAACTTAAACATTTAAGAAGGTTTTTTCATATAGCAACAAACAGCGCATGGTTGTATATGAAACTTATGTGTACATAATCATGAATATGGGATTTCACATAATATTCTACTTTAGGATCATACAAATAATCAGGTAATAAATAACAATTATAAATTACATAATTATTCAATTCTCAAAATTTAAGGATTCAAATAATCATGTTAATCAAATTATTCAAATTAAATATGAACATCAAATCCTAAACAAACAATTTGTTTCAATTTGAGAATTTACTAATCTAATTAAACAAATAAAAGAGATCAATAACCCATGTAGAAGATCAATTCCATCAATCAACTATTAATCATAATCATGTTATATCGCATATAATTGTTTCATAAAACAAGACACATAAATCATCAATCTATATCATATTGCATGTTAAAGCATATAATCCAATTATATCTAGCATGCCAATTTTAACCTAATCATGATTAAACGTGGTTCTGATACCACTGTTGGGTTTTGGGGTTACATACGCAGCGGAAAATTTATATAATTCACAAAACCCTAGCCATGAATCCGTCTAACATGAAGAGATTAAAACTATGAATATAGATTTACTAACCTTAGTTGCGAGTTTGATTTTCGTACATGATTCGTAATTCACCTTTGAGTCATAGACGAAACTTTGATCTTCTTCCTTGTTCTTTCTTGTGATGAATCAACAATGACGGGCCTTCAAGCTTTAGGTGATAAAGCAATCACCCTCTATCGGTAATCCACACGCGAACGAACCAAGATCGAATCTTGTTGGATTGCTAGATGATCCTCGATTGTTGAAACACTTTTCAACAATCTATGGCTAATATGGAATTTAATCTAGGGTGTTTTAATCTTTGATTTGTAATCAAAATCAAGATATTTGTGTTTCTCAAGCCCTAAAATTCGTCTGTCTTGGCTAAGGCAAAATGAGCTATTTATACTTTATAAATATCACTAAAGGTTAGGGAGAAAGCCCTAATCCAAAGCCAAAACGGAACTGCACAGACGGCACGGCGCGATCGCCCCCTCCAGGGCGCGCGATCGCCCCCTTTGTCCAGAGAAATGGTGCGATCGCCCCCACCATTCCGCGCCGTCGCCCCTTAGACCAGAGAATAGGCGTGATTGCCCCCCACCATAGGGCGCGATCGCCCCCTCCCCTTTTCCATTTCTGAGCCATTTTCAATCAGTTCTTTATGTGTGACCCTTTAGGAATTATATTTTATGTTGGTAGTGAGTCGAAACATCAACCTCACAAGACATAAGTGATCTCTAGCAAGTCATTATGTCAATCCAATTAAATATAACATCAAAGCTTGATTCCTTGATAGATCAATGTCACAATCCCTTTGTCTCACGATGTCATATTGAACATAAGTCATGGTCCATGTCAACTTATATTGTTCAATGCTTTCTTGATTCCAAATATGTTGATAATCCAAGTGCATTTGATCTCTATCAAATCTCTTGAGTGTGGCCACACATTTCATCAACACAATTCATCGAGGGGCCCAAGCAGACATCTCTCTTTACGAGGGAAAATCCCATCTTGACTTATCATTCTTCCCTACAAGAATCCAATCGTGCCAACATAGCCCTTATTGCTATCCTATTAAAGATAGTGTTAGACTACATCAAATACATTGTTCATCATGTGGAAGACGATAATAATCTCAGGTACTATGGATTCCAATGACACGATTATCATGAGATTTAATCGTGACATATATGACCATAGACCATGTCATAAATCTCATAGATGGGTCGGTCCAGTACCTTGTTCTCTAAAAAGTACCCATAAGTGTAATGTGCATCCCCATGCGTATAATCATCTCTATGATTATCCATTAACAACTTATACTAGTTATTCATAATAACTAGGGACACAGAATATCGTAACAAATATATAAAGCATATAATACTCAAGATAAACATTCTCTATTATAAATGGTAAAGACGATTACATAATGGTATTAGTTATGAGTCAAAATAACTATACGCCTAGGGCATAACTCCAACAAGATGAATTAAAGAACCTCTATAAGTCACTTCTCATAGAATGAAAGGAAGAGAACAAGATTGTGGTGTTCTTGACCAAGTAAAATCAGGAGCTAAAGGATTGTGTGACTCGGCCTGAGGTGCAACTCACAAAGAAAGATGTGGAACTTGACAAAGTCAAGTACAAACTAAAGCTAGTCGAGACCACCTTAAAAAACTCAACACGAGGTATACAAAATTGGATGAGATACTCAACTTCGGTATGCCTCCCAAAGCAGGTATTGGGTTCCAAGAATCACTTGATAAAATCACTTTTACCTTCTTGAATGAGGAAACTAAAACAAGTTTTGTAAAAGAACATGAAAAGGAAAAATGTAGTTCATCTAGTGAAATTTCTGACCATTCGCGTGTGTGTGAATATTATACTGGACATAACAAATCTGAATGTTTTACTCTTCAAAAGAAAAATTCCAGTTCACAGGTATTGCCTCAAGTGTTGCCCAACACTCGAGACAATACAGGTGGTCAGAAAACCAAAAATTCAAAAAAATAAAATTTTGAATCCCAAAGTTAATTTCAAATGTAATGTTGTCTATGTTGCTTTGAGGACTAATGTATCATGTTCTTGGTACTTTGATAGTGGTTGTTCACGTTATATGACAGGAACAAAATCATTCTTGAAGGGATATCAACCAATCCACGGAGGCTCAGTTGCCTATGGAGGTGGAGCAAGAGTAACATAATAGGAAAAGGAACAGTTAGCGTCCCAGGATTCCCTGTCTTAAAGAATGTCTTGCATGTGGGTAGATTGGTTGCTAATCTAATTAGCATTAGTCAATTATGTGATAACAATTTGGAAGTAAAATTCAATAAATATACTTGTGAAGTTTTTGATAACTCTAACACTTGTGTTATGACAAAAATAAGATCGAGTGATAATTGTTATTTTATTGGTAAATAACAAGTGTGCAATTTGGCTAAGATGGATGACACAACCTTGTTGCATCAAAAGTTGGGACATGCTCGTTACAGGAATATAGAGAAGATTGTTAATGATGTGGCCGAAAGGAAAAATAGGACTTTATTAGAAATGGCCTTTGTAATGTTGATTTCAAGAAGAATTTCTAAAATATTTTATGTTGAGGCCTTGAGCACGACATGTCACACTTCAAATAGAATTTTCTTAAGACCCGGTACTACTATGACACCCTATGAGATTTTAAATGGGAAGAAACCTACCGTACACTATTTTGATTTGTTTGGGTGTTTGTGCTACATTTTTAATGACCCGGACCACTTAGCAAAATTCGATTCAAAGAGTGATAAAGCCATATTTATTGGGTACTCTCAAAATAGTCATGCATATCGAGTATATAACTTAAGATTGAGAACTATTTAAGAGTCGTTAAGCATTGTTTTTGATGATTTATTGAGTGTTACAGATGAACCTAGGATATGCAATTGATGTTGGAGAAGCTACTGGAATAGGTGTTGCCTCACATATTGATTTTGTTACATATTCAAGTATTGCCCCGAGTGTTGCCACTAATACAGCAACACTTAAGGCAACACTCGAGTCCAGAACAGGGGCTGAAACAAATGTTATAGAAGAAGAGGATGATGTGATGCATCAACAGGCTAGGAGAGATCCCCCAACAAGAATTAGTAAGAACCATCCCATTACTCAGTTAATTGAGGAGGTTAATGAGGGGATTCTAACAATAAATAAGGAGCCGATTAATTATAGAGACATAGTAAGGTATGTGTGTATGTCCACCACATACTCCAAGGTAAAACACTCTTGTTTTGTTTCCGTTCTTAAGCCTAAAAATATGGTTGAAGCTTTAAAAGACAATTTTTGGATTCAAGCTATGCAAGATGAGCTTGAACAATTTACCCAGAACAATATGTTTGGTACCCCGTCTTGCAAATACTAATATTATTGGAACCAAATGGATTCTTAAAAACAAAACTAATGAATTGAGTAATATTGTTCATAACAAAGTTTGTCTTGTGGCTCAAGGCTATGCACAAGTAGAAGGAATCGACTATGACGACACCTTTACACCTGTGGCTAAAATTGAGTCAATAAGACTTTTCTTAGCAATAGCGTGTTATCTTAAAATCACATTGCACCAAATGGATGTTAAAGCAGCTTTCTTGAACAGATACTTAGATAAAGAAATCTATGTAAAGCAACTTAAGGGTTTTGAAGATCCATTTCAGCCAAATCATGTATATAAGCTTGAGAAAGTCTTGTATGACTTGAAACAAGATTCTTGTGCATGGTATGGCCAGTTAACAAGTTTTTTAATTGAATATTGATTTGTTAGAGGCGAAGCCGATATGACATTATTTATTTTAAGACATGTACAGAACTTATCAATACTCAAATCTATGTTGATGACTGATGGATGTGGTTTTACCTATCCAAAAGATATGTTTCTTAGCTTATTTGGTGCTCAAAACTTTAGGATTTAATGTATTTTCTAGTGTTTTATAAGTACAGGGGCTGAAGTACAATTAGGCAGAAAATGGAGGATTTAAGCTATAATTTGAAAGTTCAGGAACTAAAGTGCAAAAGAAGGAAAAAGGAGGGACTAAAGTGCAAAAATGGATTGAGCGAACGCTCCTAAGGCAAAGCGAGCGCACGGAAGTGGCAGCAACTTTGGGCGAACGCGCGGATTGTATGGGGCGGTCGCTCCACTGAATCAGAGACAAATTTTTGTGACGAATATGATTCCATCACAAAATTGAAAGCAGCTCCAAAAGAAATAGAGACGGATTTGGCCTCCTTATTTCGAATTTGACAAGGACTTTAGCAAAATTTGGTCAAAATTAGATTCCAATTAAGAATTCCTTTCCCTCCTACTATATAAAGGACCCCTAGACTAGGTTTTTGTATTCTTTTATTATCTCTGATCATCCTCTCTATCTCTTCTCCTCTTGTACATAATAAATTAGGATTTTATTTCTTTTGAAGATTCAAGAACAAGGTTTTATGCTTTCATTGTTAATGGCCCTTCGAGGCTAAATTATTTGATTCGTGGATTGAGGTAATAACAATTTGATCTTTATGTTATTGTTTTAATTCTTCCTATCTCTCTCTCATTCTTGTTCTCTCAATATTTTTAAAGATCATTCTTAGGCTTCAATTGTATGTTAAGATACTTTTGGCCTTTGAATCTATTTGGGTATAAATCGTTTCACTCACATGGATGATTTATACATTGACCATTGTTGAGAATATTAGATTTAATTGAGGACTTCACGAAAATCAATGAATCTAGATTCTTATGTTCTTGTGTTCTTAATTGAATCTCTTGAAAGTTTCTATTGACTTCACAAAATATATAAATAAGATAGAGATATTAGGGTTTTAATGTTCATATCGACTTCACGAAATATATTAACATCTTAACTCTAGATTTTTCTGAATGAACCCAAGAATGAGATTGAATTCCTTTTAGATGATTTAAAAATCATAAAGAGACATTTGTTATGATCCCCAATCCATGAATCCCTTGCTTCCTTGTTATCTTTAATTGTTTTATTTTGATTTCTTAGATTAATAATTCAACCTATAAATCAAACCCCTTTTTGGTTACTTATTACATTAATAAAATATACTTGATCCACTTTAGTCCCTGTTGATTCGACCCTTGCACGTAAGCATAATACTACATTGATAAACTAGTAAACTTGCTAGGTAATTTTAATAAGAGGGAGATTTCCTCCATGAATGACATAGTTTATGGATCCACCTCACAAACATGTTTGCAAAATTTTGTGGAGGCTATGACATCAACATTTGAGATAAGCATGATAGGTGAACTAAAAATTTTCATGGGCTTCCAGGTAAAACAATCAAATGACGGAATCTTCATTTCTCAAAGCAAGTATGCAAGAAGTTTGGTAAAAAGATTTGGGTTGAAGAGTGCTAAGAGTTCAAAAATACCAATTGGTTCTACACTTAAGGTGGGCAAGGACCAAGCTGGGGAGGACGTTGATCCAACTCTATACTGATCCATGATAGGTAGTGTTCTGTATACCTTATAGATATTCGTCCCGACATTATATTCAACATATATGTGTCTGCTCATTCTCAAGCTAATCCTAAATTTCTTACCTAAATGTTGTCAAGAAAATCATTAAATATGTATCCAGGACTAGTCATTTAGGGATTTGGTTTACTAAAGACACTATACCAACTTAGTTAGTTTTAGTGACTCGAATTGGGCTGGGGATATGGATGACCGAAAGAGAACTAGTGGGGGTGTTTCTTCTTGGGTAATAACTTAGTATATTGGTATAGTCGTAAGCAAAATTGTCTCTATCTCTCTCTCTCTCTCTCTCTCGATCTCGATCTCGATCGATCGACTGAGTATTTAGCAGTCGGGAGTTGTTGTATACAATTAATTTAGTTAAAACACATACTTGATGACTATGGTTTTGATAGCAATGTTTTGACCATGTAATGTGACAAATTAAGTGTAATAAACAGTTCCAAAAACCTGGTACAATACTCTCTCACTAAACACATTGATATCCACCACCATTTTTTAAGAGACTTGGTTGAAAAGGAACTAATTGAAATAGAACATATTGATACCAAACATCAACTTGCTGATATTTTGACCAAACCTCTTGACCATGAGAGACTTTCAAGTGTGAAAAAATCTCTTGGTCTTTGTTTTTATTAATTTGTTATCTCGAAGTGTTGCCATTTGTGTTACCAACACTAAGTAGCAACACTATGGACAAAAAATTAGTCTTATGGGTGGCACATGCTGACCATTTTGTTCTAGTATGAGCATATGCTTAGGTTAACATGTTGAGAAGCTTCCCTTTGTGCTTAAAGTGACAAAGTCACTAATTATATGTTTGATATAAAAATAGGCATGAAAAATACTCCTAAAGTAACCCGAGGCACGACGTTCGCTGCGACGATGCTTCCTTGCCAAATGAAAGTATAATATGTCGGTTTTATACTTAATATTAGGGACATGGAGCTCACTATTACATTGTACCCTACATGAAAGGTATAAAATTCAATATCTAACTTTACACTTTAATAAAAAAAAACTCGGGGCACGGAGCTCATTACTATGATGCTTCCTTGTAAATAAAATGAGTGTAAAGTTTGCTTAAAAATTGTCTAAGTACTGCTAATTAATGTTTAGTATATATTGAAAAATATCAAGGGGTTCATATTCAATTGTGTTATCTTATGTGTTGCCCAACATTGCTAGTAATAAATTAGCATGTGCTAATGTGAGAATGCATGCTTAACATCCTCTTTTTATTTGAGTTGTCACATGTATTATTTAACGGAAATATAGAAAATTCATTTTTTGGGTTATGTTATAGGATTGGAAAGTGATGGATGTATTTCTACCCATTCAAATGATATATCTTTAGACTTATTTATTTCTCAACCTTGGGTGTTTTAATGGATTTTTAGAGTGTTTATGAGTACATGAAATTGAAGGAAAAAATCGTAGATTATGATCGAAAAGGATATACAAAGGAACGATCAAGAGCGGAGTGATAAATGAGGAAATAGTGGAAATTATAGATATAAAAATTGGAGATTACCCAGATAATTCACTACCATTGAATAGTATTTGTCAAGATATTTCCAACGATATGTGGCACGTCTCAATCCGAGTTCGTATGAAGAAGTTATGACATCCGAAAGTTTGCCGAAAAAGGAACACGTCAGTAATGCACGAAAGGCAACCACACAAGCACACAAGGGCGGCCGCTGAATGTACTCTCGCCGAAAATTATAAAATGATTTTTTGGGAGTCTCCACGCCATGTTTATGAGGTACACTTCGAAAAACCTTTTGAAAAATAGAGAAACGGTTCGGGGGTCAGGTTACGTGTTGGGAAGAACCGAGAGTTCACCCAACACGCCTCGTAATACGAGTCTTTCAACAAACATCCAACGCATTCAAAAGTGCGTGCAATCATATAAGACAAGACATGTGATAAATGAATTTTATTGATCAATTGAGATAGCTACAACTTGTGAGTCACTTGATATAATGGCGGGCCACATCCCAGATTACAGATCTAATAACAAATTACAATTGGAAAAGAGCTTATGCAGAATGGCAAGATGTGTCGCGTGAAACAGGATCCGCCTGGCTAGTTGTGTCGCGTGACACAGAACTCAACCAGGCAAGTTGTGTCGCGTGACACAAGATGCCGATCTGCAGAACTATTCAAACTGAAGTCAAACTGAACTGAGATCTATCCAGATCGAGCTACAACATCAATTCAACTCAGAAACAACACGAATTAACATTCAATCGATCGAGGGGGTGTGGATATGGGAGGATCCATACTCCCTTTATGAACAAGCAACAATACACTAAGATCAACCCATGAACATGAAATTATACCAAACCAAATGAATTAAACAGAGAGATGGCGATTGGAATTCAACAATTAAGACAGATAGAGTCTAATTATCAAATCAAATGAATATAAATTGCTTGAATTATGAAAGGAGCAAAATATAAGAGAGAGAAGAAGGGAATTGATTGGTTACCCTTGGAGATCCACAAATTCTATACCAAGTTAGGTATAGAATTCTTCTAAACCGCTTCAGGACCGGATTGAACTTGGAAGTATGGTGGATTGAGGATATAGGTAGTGATGGGTGAGTTGGATTGAATTTGAGGGAGAGAAGGAAAGAGTTGGGGATGAGAGAGAGAGGATTGTGTGTGTTTTCAGTGTGTGTTACGCTACCAATTGGGCAGAGTAACAGTATGTCAAAAGAGGATCCCTAAATGAGAGGGGGAGGGTCTTATTTATAACCTGCTGGTGAGGGGTGAGTTGTGTCGCACGACCCTCCGCTGTAGCTTTTCTTGGCTCGTTGTGTCGCACGACTTGACGAGCCCACTAATCGTTTCTGGTGCCCACAACTGATTCTGGAACATTCTGAATTAATTCCCAACAGGTCCAAAACAATTAATTCCCTGTAGGTCCTTTTGCATGAGAAAAATACTTAAAAGTACTTCCTTCGTAAGAAACTTATAAAAAGTTCCTGGAAGTCTCGGAATGGACCGAAAGTTTACCAAAATTCCCCTAGTGCAATTTTATTGTATTAAAAGGCACCTATAAAGGGTCGCGAATTGGATTGGGATACTTACAGAGCCCCTCGGCAACGTCACTTATGGAAGAAGTGAGGTTGTCGATAAGAAAGATCCCAAGCCCAATGGGCGGCTGATGGGAAAGATAGACCAAGGTGGTCAAATTGCCAAACCTGCTGGGGTATGTCAAATAAAGGAAAATGATTGATGTGGTTGGATGGCTAGACCTTTTTGGGAAAGGATTCCTACGTATCCCTAGAAGGGAATCAAGCCATATCGTAGTTCGAGGATAGTGACCATTGGTGGAAGTATAGAAAATGCCAGGGACAACATAGTAGAGATATGTTTTCATACCTGTGCTGTGCTTACCTGTAGCTGTGATGGAGACTTGCCATGCGGAATGGGCTTGGATGAAGATCTGTCGGTGCAAATGGGCTTTGGTGAAGACGTGCCAGTGCAAACGGGCTTTTGATGATGATATGCCGGTGCAAACGGGTTTTGTTGGAGATGTACCGGTGCAAACGGGCTTTGAATGATGATGTGCCGGTGCAAACGGGCTTTTGATGATGACGTACCGGTGCAAACGGGCTTTGATGCAGATGTGCCGGTGCAAACGGGCTTTGAATGATGATGTGCCGGTGCAAACGGGCTTTTGATGATGACGTGCCGGTGCAAACGGGCTTTGATGCAGACGTGCCGGTGCAAACGGGCTTTGAATGATGATGTGCCGATGCAAACGGGCTTTGGATGATGACGTGCCGGTGCAAACGGGCTTTGATGCAGACGCGCCGGTGCAAACGGGCTTTGGTGAAGATGAGATGAAGCAGAAAAATACCACCTGCAGAGTTTGAATTCTTTTGTCCAAATTTGGTTTGAGGGACAGTCCTCAAGATCCGATTGTGCTCATTTGATTATTGTACCCTGCGGGGGGGGGGGGGAAGACACAACACTCCAGGCACTATATCTGACTATGCTACTTTGTTAGCCCACTTTGCACAAGATTAACCTGGATTATTTGTTACTTTGATTGCACGAGTCCATCCGCTTTAAAAATGGGATGATGATTGTATTGAGCGATCGGCTTTGCCGGATTTGTACATGGGATGATGCGTTGAATCTGTATCAAGTGAGTGTGTATAGGGATGTATGTGGTGAAGTGAAATCTCTCCCAGGCATTTACATTTTGATCTACGGGATGAATATATGTGAGTATGTGTGTATGGGAGGTGTATTGCAGCGACAGCGAGTCGGGGAGTGCTTTGGGAAGGCAGGTTTGCAGCCACTTTGCTGATGTCTGATGTGGGCCAGATGTGTCGCCCGACATGACTTGCCAGCATGGCAAGTTGTGTCGCATGGCTGAAGGAAGCTCGTAACAGGCCTTTTTAAACCAGCTCCGAATTTAATTGTAGATACTGCCTTTTCAGAATAAAAATCCCAACAGCCCCAGTTTGAGAGGTAATCAATTTCTTTGGCAAAGATTGAAACTTTCAACTGCAATGGAGCATTATAACAGAGAAGTAGCCTCCCGGGAGTATCAATTTCACCAAGACTACAAAGATTTCCCACAAACTTACCAATTCATCCTATACTCAAAATTACATCAAAACTAATCTAAATTACATTAAAATAAAGATAAATTGTCTAGAAAATTAGGGAATTACATATACTAAAATCCGTCACATCAAATTCCCCCACTCTTAGACCATTACTCGTCCCTGAGTAATATCACATCCCCACTCTAAGCACCGGTCTAAACAGATAGCATGGGAGGAAAATGACCCCTAATCTCCTCTACTCCACCAATCCATGTCAGTCAAAAACAATACGGAATATAAATACTTCCGTCTCCTTATCACTCCTCAAAATTATATGAATATACGGCCCTAGCTCGATACCAACTCCAACATGTAAATGGTCATCCGAACTAGGGCCCACACATAAAAACCAAGGGGAACTAAAGATGTCCTAATTTTCCCCCACGCTTATCTCACACTACAATCCCCCTCATAAACTAAAGTTTTATGTATGATTTATAATTAAGCACAAAACTTTACCTCGTAACAAAACACCTACACCCCCTTATATCTCCAGAAAAGAACGAGGATTTTCTAGCCTAAACTCCACTATCTGAACCTCCTACTCCAATAGTGTATATCCTACCCAAAACTCCAAACCCCCCTTATAACGCCAACACCGGTGAATAAATGATAATCCATCTCACAACCTCACCTTTTGCCTAAGCGCCCTTTCGGGTTGTCACTGTAAGTGCTCCAATTTGAGCTTGTTAGAATTTTCGTTAGAAAATTAACGAAAGTTACAACATTTCTAACAATTCCTAACTATCCTAACATTTCTAACAAAGTGAGGGTAAAATGGGCATTGTTATTTAAGGTTAAACCTTAAAAAGAATCTCAAAAAGCAAAACAAAAGAAGAAAACCAAAAATGGCAATGGCTGGAAACACAAAACCGGCCGTTAATTTGAATTTTGAAAAAGATTATTCTTCTTGTCCAAAGCCGAAGCCGCATTTAATGAACAGGGCACGCCGCCTGGACTCCGTCCGCGCGGATGAGATTGTCAATTTCAGAGGGCTATAAATTGAGCCCTCCAGTCACAAAAATAAGGAGGAAAAACACAATTGCACCGAACCTCTGGCGAAATATAGAGAGAAAACAGTGAGAATTCTTCAAGAATTGTCACCTTTTTCTCTCCAATCTTTCCCAACTCATATTCATCCACTCACTCTCATATTAAATCCCTAAACACTCATACACTCAAGCCAAACACTCAAGAACACAAGGAAGATTGGTAAACCCTCCTCTTCCTAACCCTAAATCTCAACCATGCATGCATCTTCAAACTACAAAATGTAGTTCCTTCATCTTCTTGCTTTAGATCTAAGAAGATCACCATGGAAGACCATCTCCATGGATGATCTTCTACAAAGATCAACATTATTTTTAAGCTTTCTTACTTTCTTGCAAAGAAAACTCATTTTCAAAACCCTAAAAAACCATTTTTAAGCACAAAATCTTGATTTCAAAGGATAAAATTCCCCTTCCCAAGCAAATGAAATGCTTAGTCCTAATGTACCCCAAGGATGGTTTGGTATAGTTGATTCACCACTAAAATGTCTAGTGATCACTAACCAAAACCTAGGGAAATGGGTACAAGCATGGATGCAAAACCCCCTTTAAAATCATATTTTCTTTCTTGAGAAGTTGCTGTCCAGTAGCAATTTTCTCAGACCTCAGTCCATGGTCTTAATTTTTGGACACAGATGAACTTGGAATTTGGTGTTGACTACAAAATACTTTTTGTAGCCAACATCCATATATTTCCAGACATATTTTTACCTTATTTTTTGGGTGAGTAAAACTCCTCTTTTCAAATTTTCTTTCAGAGGCTAGTTCATCAGCTTCTGAGAATCCAGATCTCATATCTGAGGTTTCCAGAAGGTTTTGACCCCTCAAATCTTCTCCAAAATGGAAAATTCCTTCTCACAAAGTTTATTTAAGGTGTCTAGAACAACTTTCATTCTCTGAGTTTATCCAGATTATGAAGTTTTAAGACCCTTGAATCCCTTTTAAAATCAAAGGTCCACTGCCTTTTCCATTCTGGCAGAAATGGCTCTCAACTTCAAAAGGTCTTTTGAGTACCAAATCTCAATCCAAAAATCTTCCAAAAAATCATGGGATCAGTTTAAAGTCTTAAAAAGATATCCCAATTTTTACTTTTCTGAGTTTCAACTTATTTTGGCCAAAACACACACACACACACACACACACAAATGATTTTCAGCTTGGAAGACTCGTTTTACGAGGCGCGTCTGTGCACACTAACGTCCTTCCCGACGCGTAACATGACCTCCGAACCTAAATCTCTGATCTCGGGCTTTTTTCAAAGTTTTGGCCCTCAAAATTAAAATGGCGTGGCGACTCCGTTTTTTTCCGGTTTTATTTGGTTTTTCAAAGAAACGCAAAAATCGAATTTTTCCCGCGAATGGCAACATCATCACAGTGGCGACTCCGCTGGGGACCAAGCTTTTTAATAAAAAATGGTATTCGGTATATTGGTGGAAACCACTAAATTTCCCGTTATCGCCTCCTAACACGAGTCGGGGATAAATTGTGGTCTAACAATCCCACGTACCGGTATCACCGTTTTCAAAAAAAAAAAAAAAAGCTTTTGGGGGTCAAGCTTCCGTCCCGGCTTTGAAAATCATTTTTGTGTGTGTGTTGATTTTTTGCACAGTTTTCATGTTGTTTTGGCCGCCTCGGAGAAAGTCAAAATTTTGACTGTCGGAATAATGTCCCTAACTGTCGGAATTTTCGTGCTTATGTGCTCATTAAAATTTTCAAAAAAAAATTCAAAAAAAAAAGGATTTTCAAAAAAAAGAAAATTTCCAAAAAAAAAATCATGCATCATGCCTTTTTAAGACACATAAAAAAATTTCCATTTTACTCAGAAAAAGGATATAGACTGCTTGCACACTACGCGCACGTGACCGTACACTGCACACTACGTCCTTAACCCGGGGAAATCCTTGTCGCGGTCCGTTTGGTCTTATTACGCCTCTCGGATGAGCACAGGACTACCCAAACATCCCATGGAGCCTCGTGTCGACCATGCACTTGTCCGTGACACACTTTGTCCGGGACCCGGTTGGTTTTTAGTCTGGTCTGTGTCATGCCCTGTCCGTGTATAGACCTTTCCTTTCAAGCCTTTGTCGGCATACCGACTCAATATCTTTCGGGTCCCTAATCGGCCGAAGTTACGCCGGTTTTCCGCCGCGTACTTTGACCAAGATATTGACCGGCGCCGACTTCGGCTCGACGGCACAAATTATACACCGACTCCCAAGCATTGACACGAGTCATCAAGGATTAATGACTATTCCATGCCTAATTACGGCTTAACCGACGACAAGTCAAGATCAATCGTGGACGCTTATCGGTCAAATCATGCCGACTTTTTGTCGAGCTCCTCGGACATGATCTTGACTTTCGACGTCGGCTTTGTCCGTAATTTACATCGAATGCTCGTTAAGACTCGATTACCCGCCGACTTTTAGGATCGTTTTTCTTTCGGTCGGTGGGACCCGCTTGCCCTATAGGACCCTCGCCCGGGCCGCCCACCCCGGGAGGTCGAAATACAGTGGAATACGAGGGGCTTATAGACGTAGTGACGGGGCCCACTCCATCCAGAATCGAGTAGTTTGCAAAAAGAAGAGCAATCTTTTCCAACCGATTAGGATAATAAAACATGTTTTAAGTAAACGTGAACAAGTAAACGCATGTTGCATGAGCCTAAAGCCCAAACACCTACCCTCCTTCCATTCCCGCACATCGAACCTTCATGTCCTTTCCCCAGCCTCCGCACAAAGCTTGGTTTCGGGCACCGGTCACCGTTTGATCGGTTGGGAAGAGTCAAGCGCGTCATCGCCTTCGCCATTTGTTCCGACTCCGGGTTTTCAGAATGTCCGCATCGGCCGGTAATGATGGGGATAACGTCACTCCGCCTCCCGGACCCCTCGGACAGAGCAACAGTGGAATCGGTTAGCAAACGTATGAGGTTACGACAGGAAGCACGGCTAAACAGCCTTATGGAGGCTATTAAGAGTCACGGTGCGGCCGCCACCTCAATCCGAGATGGCACCTTCACCGTGGAAGAAGACGAGGATGCCAACCCCACTCTCGGCCGCCCGATTACACCGTGATACCGCCACCCACCTCCTATGGTGCCACTACCGTAACCCATGCTCCTCGATTTTCGGGTCACCAGCCTCCCCAACCACGTACCACCGGATCCATGCAGCCCGACGGCACAAATCAGGGGGCAAAATCAGCACGGAATGTCTTCTCATGGTTGGGGCTATCTCGGAATGCCACAGCCTAATCGGGATCCTCTCCTCGCCGGAACCGATCAATCCGGACCCTCACAAAGAATAGCCGCAGTTCGGAATGCCGCCACAACTTGGTTCTGGGCCACGCCGTCAGAGCCCCTCCTCGTAACAGTACTAGTTCACCGCTCCTCACACAAATCCATTCCTCACTCGACTTCTATGGGTTACCAAGCCTCCATCCCTGTCATCCGAATCACCAGACCGCAGCATTCCCCTGTGTTACACACCTTCACCACAAGCAGCCACGCAATTCAACAATCCGGGACAAGCAGCCCGCACTCAAGCCTACTTACGGGCCCCACTGGAAATCCAAGTTATCCGGCCACATCGGGCTGCCCCCACCTACTTTGCCGCTGAAAATCAACAAAGAAGCCGCAAGGTTCTATCCTTTCGCTCGTGCTCCTACTCATGCTCCCTGTGGTAACTCACCCTGTGACGTTTTCACCTACGTCCCCGGATCGGTCGTTCCTCCACCTCGCCCGCTCCAAAGTGGTAGCTCCTCTCTCTAGCTCACCCACTAGCTTGAATGCCATGGTTCCGCCACAAGACCCTCATCCGGCCCGGTTCATGGAACAACACAAGGAAATGAAAGCGCAGATCGCCGAACCGATCGCCAAGAAGTCCGCCTTCCGGCCTACTGCACCCGACTCCATCGTTCCTCGCCCCACAAATTCGTGATGCCAAATCTGGATCTCTTTGATGGGACCGCATGTCCCAAAACCCATTTGGACACATATACCTTGGCGATGAAAGCCAAAGGATGTACCAATCAGCAATTGGCCGACTATTTCGCCTATCCTTGAAGTCCAAAGGCCTTAAAGTGGTTCTTCCGTTTGAAACCCGAAGCCGTGGCTACATGGGACCAGATTACCAATGCCTTCACGTAAAAAATATAAGGCCAACTTGGAATGGGAAACAAATAGGGTTGACCTACAAACAACAAAGGCAAATAGCCCCGATGAGAATGTTGGGGACTTCTACAAGCGGTGGAATCTCAAACTCGCTGAAATGGCCATCCCTCCTTCCGAAGAGGAACAACCGGACATCTTCCGCCATGCTTGAAACCACATCTCGAGAGCCTCCTCGCCACTTCCCATACTCGCACTTACGGGCCATGGTTAACTCTGCAGCCTAAGTTTGAAAAGGCCTACAATCAGCAACCGGCCGTCGCACTCGCCTACGTATATCGGGCTCCTCCCGCAAACACCGCCTCGCTTCCCGCTAAAGGCAAAGAGATGATTAACTATGCGGGACAGAATGTAACAACACGACTCCTTTTGTTCCCAGGAAAGCGGCCGAGCCTGCATCGCGGTCATAAATCTCGAAAACTTTGGGATGCCCCCGAATGACATCTTTAGGGATTGGTGAAAGAAGGCTTGCTGCGGCCTTTGGAGAATTTCCAACCCAGAAATCCGAATGCTCCCGTGGATACTACAAAGTATTGTGCCTTTCATCAAGCTCACTGACATCCGACCGACACCGCTTCACTCGAAAAGGCAATCCAGGGCTAATAGAGCAAGGAAAGTTGGAAGGCCCCGAGGGGCCTAACACAGATCAAAAATCCGCTGCCAAGGAACCATAATCGTGTGAATATGATTGAATGCGGAGAATCTTCGCATGCCCAGGAAGATGCCGATGAAGGTCCCCAAATACCCGTGGCCAACCTCGTCGAAGATCCCGACCGGATTCCCTCACCTCGAGGATATCGAACGAATCAACTCCATCTTGGTCTCATGTCGAGACTCCTTGCAAGAATACGAGGCCCGCTATTTTTCGGGTGAAGGGAAGGCCGATACCGAAGAACCGGGGCCGTTCCGCTCGTAACATGAAAGAACTATTTATACAAGATGGTTAGAACAATCAAGAAAGATTGAGCAAGAAAGTTTCCGGCGAGCACCCGTACTGGGGCTTATCAGCAAAGAGGCCGAAGAGCGTCTGGAGCTAGTACACTTCTGCAAAGTGGCTTTGGGAAAGCCCGAATATGATCCCGAGAACAGCGAAGAATCGGAAGAGGAGGATTCCTTCTATATCCTACCCGGTGTCAAATACGTGCCACCCCCTCTCACTCTTCCCCCGCAATTTCTGGGAGGAGAAGCCGAGTCACAATTGCCGCTTCCGGAATGGGAACATATGACAACTTTTGCGGCTGCACGCACCCATATTCCCCCAACGGGTTTGACCAGCGTTCCCTCTCAGCCGAAATCCCGGTAGATGATTCCGATGACAGCAATGATGATGATGATGATGATGACGAGAGTGAAGAGCCAACTGAGGCCCCGGATCCGGAAACAATCTGGAACGATCATGCCGGAAATGAGCCCACGGGAGCCGTGCACAATGGTTGGTTATCAAGAAGCGACGACGAAGAAACTTCGGAAGACGAATATGAGACCGAGGACATGAAGGCCATGAAGTTTCATGGATCTCGAGCACGTGGATGTCTTAGAATTCAACACTCGCCCACCATGCTTTGGGGAAAGGGTTTTCGTGTGTCCGATCCAGCCGATAGTCGAAGATCCGATCGAAAGAGGAAAATTAACTCCCATCCGCCCAAATGAAAAGATAACCATGGTTAGATCAAATCCACCCCTTAACAAAGTAACACTCCTTGTCGTGGTTACCCAAGAAGAGGTCACCTTCCCCGAATGTATGTCGCCTTTCGTAGAAGTCCTAGAAACCGGCATGATACCGGATGCGCCTCCCACGCGAACGCTATAATCATCTCCAACTCGAGTATTACGTAAGGGAATCGTAATGGCCGCACTATACCGGGATGAGATCGAAAAGCCGCCGAGTCCCGACAATAGCGACTCTTGTTGCATGATAACTATGAGCAAGGCCGGCCATGAGAGTGAATCGAGGACGCCCTAGCTCGCGGGCCATCCAGGGGCAACAACACAACCCCAAACCCGAAAGCCTCGTGACTTGGGAAGCGCTATAAGGGCCGCCCAGAAGGAGCCAAGATGCCACCCCTCACTGTCACTAGACTCCGTCGAACCAATGGCCAATAGCCAAAAGGGCTCCCCATCGACCCTAGCAAGATTGAAGAAATCCAGCCAAGAGACGACCGATGAGGAAGTTAACTGTTGACCCGATCTCGGCGCATCTTCCAAGGAAATCCCAAGGCGTATAAGAAGGCCACGCACCAAGCACCAAAAGAAGATCGTCGCCCCTATGCTAAGACAGCTTGAAACTCTGCATCCCGAAAAGAGGATCCCGTGCTCACCCGCTGAAGCAAACACAGCCAACATTTCCCTCTCGGTCTCTACTCACTTCGTCTTATCCCCATAAGCCGAAGCCGGAAGAAAGCCCGGCTCGCACTCGTGCCTATTGATGCTACTCCCGATGATGTGGTACAACCTGATTGGAAACATCCACTACGGGAACATAATCACTTTCACGTATCTCGACCTCCCTCAATTTGGGGCCGATCATAATGAGCCTCTCTTCATCACAAATTCCACTGGATTTAACGACGCCTCCTCGGGTCCTGGTTGATAATGGGTCCGGAATGAACATTCTTCCAAAGAAAGATTATGAGCTTGCTTGATATCAAGACTACGTACTTGAAGCCTTCTTCTCTCACAGCCAAAGCTTACGACTCAACATCCCGAGCAAATTCTGAGTTGCTACTTTAGACCTCTGGTTTGGATGTAAATTGATACCTGTGGAATTCCAGTTATCGACATCCCGATTACTTTCAATGCCCCCGTCGGGAAGACCTTGGCCGCACCAAGTCAAAGGGGTCGCCTCAAGCCTCCACCAAGTGTGTGAAATTCGCCTCGAATGGGGATCCGACGACCATTTACGGGGATTTAGTCACTTTAGAAGGCACAGATACAGCGGAATACCTATTCTCGAAATCAAACATGATGAGGAAGGTCACATGCTAACGGGCTTCACTTGGCCGAGCCTCCCAAGGCCCAAGTGTGCAACATAGATCCGACGGTCACTCGGGATAAAATCCCACCGGTCTTGAAAATGATGAGAAAAATGAGCTATCTACCCGGCCTCGATGGCCTGGGAAGCGCCAACAAGGAACTTTCAAACTCATCGAAGTAAAAGGACAAAATACTCGCCACGGCCCGGGATATGAGGCCTCCCCATGACACCGCAAAGGGAAAAAGATTTGAAGCCGCCACAGAAAGGTCCCGCCGACAATCCCAAATCTCTCCCCTTCGGTCCTAATTTGGCCGACTACTTTGTAAAGGGTCCCACACAACCAGAAACATCACAGAGCCCACTCCTACGGCAGATGGCTAAAGCTACAGGATAGCCTCAACAAGTTCGAGGAACCAAGGCTAACCCGGTCCGTAGAATGTTCCCTGACCTACCCAAGATACCCGGGGCTACCACCGCCATGAAAAGTGAGTATACCTTCGTAGGCGTGCTCGACTCCGGTGGAACAGCCGAGAAGCTCACAACCACTATTCCTACCGCCCAGAAGATCCGAAACCCGAATTCGAACCGACAGCTGCCAAAAGCTAAGGCCACGGAATTTCCCTCGATGATTGGGATGGTCTCGATTATGCAAAGCAATTGTTCGAAGAAAAGTCCAAAGCCGACCCGATTGATCTCGGCTCGACCCAAGAGATGATAGCAGCAATTGAGAAAGGAAAACAAAAACAAAGACAGCTTCCCGAGTCATGAGGCCACCAATAGCGATGCCGCTAAAGAATTGGGAAACTCTCTCGTGCCCATCCGCGACCAAGGAAGAAATGATCACCAAGCTTGGATTGGTCCCCCGTCCTCAGGTCAATCTAGGACAAGTCCTCCCGCCTCTCTCGTTAAGATCGAGTCTCTAGGGTCGTCCGACGGCCTTACGCCTGAAGACTACGAGTCTGTAGCAAGCGCTGTACCCCCTTTCGTTTTCAATGAAATGACGAACCTTTCTGAGTATCCCTTGATTGCCACTTTAACTAATGATGAATTAATTAATAAAAATTTTTTTTAATAATAATTCATTAGATAAAGAAGCAGACACATTAAACAAAAAAAAAATCAAACAACAAAAAAAAATCTTTAAGCATGTTGTCCGGGAAGAGGAAAATCGAGCCCAAGCTGCCGAAGAGATTTTGACAAGTGTGAATTTGGGAACTGCGGAAGAGCCTAAGAGACGCAGATTGGTGATTTCTTTGAAGGAATCGGAAAGGATGCTCTGCAAAGTCCTACAAAATCCTCAATTCAAAGAAAGTCGCCCTCTTCATCAAAGAAAACATCATGTGCCGATACGGCTGCCACCGAAATCATCTCGTATAATGGATCCCACTTCAAGGGGAATGTGAAAACCGTCGGCGGAATTCGAATAACCCGTCACAAGTCATCTCCCTACAGGCCCCAAACCAACGGAGCCGTCGAAGCAAAGAAACAAGACTCGAAAATATCATCCGGAAAATGGCCGTCCAAGGCGTAGATTGGCCCGAGAAGTTACACCTGGCACTCTGGGGCTACAGAACATCAGCCGAACGGCAATCGGGGAAACACCTTTTGCCCTCACATACGGAATGGAAGCCGTACTCCCAATCGAGCCGGAAATCCCTCGCTCCGTATACCGCCGGAAAGCCGTATCAACGAGGTCGAATGGCTCCAAAGTCGCCATGATGAATTGGCCCTACTAGACGAACGCCGACCGAAGGCCATGGAACACATCCGAGCCTACCAAGGAAGGATGGCCAGAGCCTTCGACAAGAAAGTAAAGCATCGGGAGATCCGAGAAGGTGATCTCGTTCTAAAAGAAAAGCCCCTACCCGTATCAACCCTCTCGCAAATGGGAGCCTGTATGGGTCGGGCCATATGTCGTCCAGAAGATCTTCTCCGGAGGAGCCATGCAACTTGCAGACCTCGACGGGAATCCCTTTGTACACCCAGTGAATGGTGACAAGCTGCGCAGATACTACGCGTAAAAAAACAAAACAAAAAAAAACAAAAACAAAACAAAACAAAAAAACAAAACAAAAAAAAAGAGTGCTAAAAGAGTAATACCCAACTAGGTTAGAAACCCGAAAAGGGCGGCCTAGGTAAAAAACAGGGTTGCACCAAAAAAAAAAACAAACAAAAAAAAAAAACAACAAAAAAAAAAGAGTGCTAAAAGAGTAATACCCAACTAGGTTAGAAACCCGAAAAGGGCGGCCTAGGTAAAAAACAGGGTTGCACCAAAAAAAAAACAAAAACAAAAAAAAAACAAAAAAGAGTTCACCAGTTGAACTACGAAGACCTGAGCTCCTCAAAATGAGGGGAACGTAGGCAGCCGGAAACGGTTCGGTCTAAAGCACAAATAAAAGCCATACTTTGGCATCAATACAATTGATCAGACCATGAAAGCGTCTCCAAAAACTCTAAAGCAATTCAAATATTCATTACAAGTTAAAAGCTCTTTGATGAGTCTAAGCCCGATTCATTCCTACAACCGGCAACCCGCTCTAAGATACATAATCAAACTAATGTGTCTCACATGGCAAGAAAGGGATACTTGGAAACCTCGTAGTCACTCCAAGCCACTCGCATCGGCCTCTCCCTTCTTCTTCCCCTCCGAGTCTTTCTCTTCGAACCGGAAAAATGTCGGTATTCCTCCTACCAAGCTCGGTATAGGAACAAATGGTCTATCAAACCGGCCTCCGTCGTGGCCTTAGTAGCCCTAGCGTCATCCCTCATCTCCCGTAACCTAGCCGGTAACATAGGAGCCCTCCTCTCCCGTCTCTTGACGTAAGCCTCATAATCGCCGCGCCGTCTCCGCTCCCGTCATGAGGATTGGCCCTCGCCTCGGCCCTCCTCCTCTCGAAACAAGCCAGTCCTCCGCACCCATAATGGCCTCACGCCGCCTCAAAATAGCCACCCGAGTCTCTCCCAAATGCCTCTCATACCAATCCAGGTACCAAGTGGTCAAGAACACCGGTCTCTGACGCTCGAGAATGACCCGAGGAGGAAAGGCATCATACCTCCATGCTCGGGAAAGAAATGGAAACACCGAGGGATCATCCATGGAAACAGGAGCCACCACCCCGGTGGCTATATCATCAAAACCCTCCAAAGGAACCTCGCTTCCAAGCCAAACCGCCTAAGGACCAGAGCCGGAATGTAGAAACCGGACCGAGAAAGCCCCTAAGCATAACCACATGGGACCCGTCCTCAAGCACTCTGCGAGTCTCCACCCGCCAATGAGGCACCAACCATCTCGATATCTTCAGCCCGGCGACCCGCCATCCAACGCTCCCACGAGCCCCGATCATCAAAATCTACATCAACACCTCTCCCGGCAAAAGTCCAAGGCTCGATCATATCGAGGTTTCCCGAAGAACCCCCAAACGCTCCATCAGCCACATGGGGTCAAGAGGAACGGGTTGCCCCCGTGCATATACCGCCGTCCGGTAGCTAATCTGTCGAGAGCATGAAAAGTCTCCCCAAGAATCAAAGGAACGACATCTCTCGCCTGTGCGACAAAGTGAACGACAACATCCAGCAGAGACCGATGGCAGATCCCAAAGGAATAGACCATGAACAGGGTGCCAAACATACAAAGTGCAAAGGCATCCCAATAGGCATCATCCACCAAACCTAGGCCCCTAAATCTGTCGGGAAGACCGGAAATATCGAGATGATCGGGACCGCGGATCATACCTTGCGCTTCCTCCGGGGAAAGATGAAGGAGGACGCACAATCTGTCAACAAAAGAAGCTCCTCCGGACAAAGGAATTGCTATCTCCTCCACCTCCGGACCTCCAAGCAAGGCCCGAAATTCTTCCACAGTCGGAACAATCTCGTTGAAGGAAAGGCAAAAGACATGCCTTCTAGTATCCCAAAACGAAGAAGAAGCCCTTAAGAGGTCATAATCCGGAACCAATTCTTTGAGAGACCACAAGCATCGTACCTTGTACCTTTCTTCAAAGAATGATCTTCTCTCGTGCATGATCTCCCTACACCACTCCTTGAACTTTTCAAAGAACAACATTTGCCTTTCTTTGGACAATTTTGGAGAATTTTTGGCCATTTCCATGGTTTTTCTCTCTTTCTCCCCGAAAATGGCTGTTTGGACTGGAGGTTGAAGAGGATATTTGAATTTGAAATAAAGCAAGACCAGGTCTGAACCAAAATTAAAGGACAAAGTGTCGAAACCGCCCTATCCGCGCGGATGAGTTTGCCAAAAAAAATCTCGCAATGTACCCAAGCCGCTACACCAAAAGAGGAATATTCCGTCCCGGTTGCTCGAAACCTGTGCAAAAACCCTCCCCAAACCAGTCCATATACCAAACACCCTTGCAAAAAAAAAAACCAAGGCTCATGCAACACTGCATTCATACTGCATTGCATTCATAAAAAAATAAAATCCTAAATTATTACATCAAAAAAAAAAAAATGTGCATAATCTGTACAAATCTAAATCTCAAAAAAAAAATAATAAAAAAATCAATCGGAGTCTCCAGCGCCCGATGTCTCCCCGCCCTCTTGCGACTCGGGCCCGCTCCTCAGAGCCCCGAAAATCTCAGCTCGGGATCGTCCTCGTCTCCAGAGAGAGGCTCGCCAGACCAACCGGCACGCCCGATAGGGCAAGCCGAGATCTCGCGAAAAATCGTACCCGAAGGTGAAGGCGTCGGACTCCCGCACGTACGAAGACGACCCGCCATGCCGCCAAACGTGTCCCCGCCCGTGTGGATCCCCGAGAATGACGTGATCCGAAGCGCACCGCGCGGATCAAGGAGAGGAGACAAAGGAGTCTCTCAAGAAGTCTCGAGCGAATAGGGAAGCCTCCCGTCCGACTGTGCGCCGCCGTGGTCGCCTCGCTCTAGCCTGAGGAGCCCCGCAAGCGACCATCCTCCTGATGAATCTCTTGGCCCCGATCACTTGCTTCGTCAGCTTCTCGACGACCACCTCCGAAAACTGCACAAAAACAAAAGCGTCAAAAAAAAAAAGTAATGCTAAAGATGATGAAACAAAGGAAAGAAAAGAAGGGGAAAAGATGAAACCATACCTTCATACCCGGACGAGGCCGGAAAGCTCGTGGAAGTCGCTCGGCCGAGGGATTCGCACCTCAATCGGACCCCATCCTGGATATAGGAAAAATCCGTCCGAGGGTACCGCGGGATCCCAAGCCCCTCCCTATCCAAAACCTGAGGCATCCTCAGCCTCCTCAAGACGAACGTCGCATATGGCTCAATCGCCACAAAGTCCGAGAAGTGCTGACCTGCTCGGTAATCATCCCAGGTCACGGACCGATCGCTCGGGTGCATCATATCGGCGGGAGGCTCCACCGGTGTCCTCAAAGGCGAGTTCACGCCATGATGGCGCGTCACCCTCTCTCCCGTATAATATGCATCGCAGTCGACCCTCAAAATCCTCCGCCGCACCGCCCGCATCTCGCGCCCTTCACCGCGCTACCTCAAAGCGATCCTGTGGGAAGAATATCATCCCCTCATCCGTCTCGGCCTCCGTTAAAGGAAGGCAATCCGCGCACTGAGAGTCGTACGCCCCCGGAGCTTATCTTCTCCTGCATGCTTGGACCAAGACCGCATGGCCGGATACGCCCCGACATACTCCGCCGGCTGCCGCCACACCGTGACGTGGAAAAACTCCAACGCCCATACCTGCGAAAGGTAAAAATCCAATCAATCCAGTGCAAATAAAAGTGTGTGCTCAAAAGAAGAGAGGGAAAGCAAAAAGAGAGCTTATACCTCGTGGCAAACTCAAAGCAAGACAAGGAGCTCACAGCCTTCCGGCCGTACCTATCAAGAGCAAAATAAAGCTCGCCAAACTCGGCCTCTCCCCACGAGACATCTCCGGCCGTCTCCATGTCCTCCAAGGACCTCGCAAGGCAAAGACCGCCGTCCTCAAGATGCCCAAAGAGGGTGCTCGAAAAAGCAAACCACAAGAAGGCCCTGGCAATCTGATCGGCGCCTATCCTCTCCTCCCCAGCCTCATAACTCGCTATGGTCTCCACGATCTTGCCGTAGACCACGGCATACTCCATCCCCATCCCCTTTTTGGGAATAGGGGAAAATCCCAGAAGAGCCTGCAGATCGGCATCGCTGTAGCCATCCCGCCACTCAATGCTGCGTCCATTAAAGGACAGGCCCGTGATCGCAGCGTAGTCAGAGGGAGTAACCGTAGCCTCGCCCCAGAAGAAGTGGAAGGTGTGGGTCGCGTCCCACCAAGGCCGCGCCGAGCAAACATCAAACCCTTGCTCTTAGGGAACTTGACCAGTCCCCTCAAGCACTCAACGAACTCCCAGAGCCCCGTCTCAACAACGATCTGTCTCGGACTCGGCAAAGCTCCTCGGCCCGCATCCGGAAGCCGGTCCCACAAGTCAATCACAGACTCCACCGATCCTCGAGTCTTCATCTTGTTCAGCTGCTCCGTCACAAAACGGTTTCCGCCCTGCAAAAAAAAAAAGAGAAAATGTCAAAAAGATTGCATTTGCATTTGCACAAAAAAAAAAGAGCATACACATGCATTAAGAAAAAAAAAAAAAATTCGACAAAGATAACAAAGATACAATGAGCATAGCCCCATTTTTCTCGCATGAAAGAAAACAATTTTCGGAAGTCCCAATGCATTCATCAAAAAAAAAAAAAAAAAAAATGCATTCCTACGGAAGTAAAAACTCCGTCCCATTTTCAAAAAAAATCCTAAACATACATACATCTCATATTGGCAAAATGCCCATTCTTTCCAAACAAAATGCATGCACTGCATCATCATTCATCAATATCAAAATTCAATTTCAAAAAAAAAAAAAAATCATCATCAAGAACATGCAATATTCAATTTCAAAAAAAAAAAATCACAATTCTTCGAATTTTCACATGTAATTTTCGAATTGAAAAAAAAAATGTGGCAAAAATGCCAATTCTTTTTCCCAAGCAAAATGCACATTTTGGGTTACTCATAATCATTGCAACATGCAAAGCATCAAAATCAAGATTCAAAGACAATGAACATCAATCATTCAAATTTTCAAAAAAAAAAATTTCAAAAATCACCCAAAATTTTCAAACAAGAAATCAACAAAGGGATCAAAGGGTTTCAAAGTATACCGTTCGGAGATGCGGATCCGAAGCCCAATGTTGCCAAGCATCGGGGTAATGCTCCTCCGCAACCGATTGCGAAAGATTGTAATGCCTCCTCATCCGGACGAGCTCCAATCGCCTCTCCGCTACCGGGCCACGTCCTTGGCCTTGAAAAGCGCCTTCCCCGTGTTCCATTGCTCAAAAAATCGAAGAAATCGGAAGAATTTTGAAGCTTAAATGGCCAAAAATGGCGGATTTTGCGCTCTCTCTCGCTCTCGACAATTTCAGAAAAACTGAATGGGGAAGAGAAAGGGCGTTGGCCCTAATTAATACCCCTGGTTTTCAAACCCTATCCGCGCGGATAGGATTGCAAGGGTCAAAATGACCCTTTTGCCCCTTAAAATTTCAGGACTCTGCAATTCAGTCCCCAACTTGACAGAGTTAACCAAAGATAACCAAAGTCAGCCCCTTGTCGAGAAAAATTTCCCCGGCCGCCAACCGTAAGACCGAGTCCCCCGAGAAAGATAACGAGATCCCGTATCTTTCATCAAAATCTTCCTCGGCAGTAAAACGTAAGACCGAGTGCCCCGAGAAAGATAACGAGATCCCGTATCTTTCATCAAAATTACCCACGGCAGTAAAACGTAAGACCGATCTCCCCGAGAAAGATAACGAGATCCCGTATCTTTCATCAAAATTACCCCTAGCCAAACGTAAGACCGAGTGCCCTGAGAAAGATAACGAGATCCCGTATCTTTCATCAAAATCTTCCCTAAGCAGTCAAACGTAAGACCGAGTGACCCGAGAAAGATAACGAGATCCCGTATCTTTCATCAAAATTGCCCCTAGTCAAACGTAAGACCGAGTGCCCCGAGAAAGATAACGAGATCCCGTATCTTTCATCAAAATTACCCCCGGCAGTCAAACGTAAGACCGAGTGCCTCGAGAAAGATAACGAGATCCCGTATCTTTCATCAAAATTGCCCCCGGCAGTCAAACGTAAGACCGAGTGCCCCGAGAAAGATAACGAGATCCCGTATCTTTCATCAAAATTACCCCGGAATCAAACGTAAGACCGAGTGCCGTGAGAAAGATAACGAGATCCCGTATCTTTCATCAAAATTACCCCGGCTAGCCAAACGTAAGACCGAGTGCCCCGAGAAAGATAACGAGATCCCATATCTTTCATCAAAATTGCCCCCCTAGCCAAACGTAAGACCGAGTGCCCCGAGAAAGATAACGAGATCCCGTATCTTTCATCAAAATTACCCCTAAGCCAAACGTAAGACCGAGTGCCCCGAGAAAGATAACGAGATCCCGTATCTTTCATCAAAATTACCCCTAGCCAAACGTAAGACCGAGTGCCTCGAGAAAGATAACGAGATCCCGTATCTTTCATCAAAATTACCCCTAGCCAAACGTAAGACCGAGTGCCCCGAGAAAGATAACGGAGCCCGTATCTTTCACCAAAATCAATCTCCGGCAGGCAAACGTAAGACCGAGTGACCCGAGAAAGATAACGAGATCCCGTATCTTTCATCAAAATTACCCCCGGCAGTCAAACGTAAGACCGAGTGACCTGAGAAAGATAACGAGATCCCGTATCTTTCATCAAAATTACCCCTAGCCAAACGTAAGACCGAGTGACCGAGAAAGATAACGAGATCCCGTATCTTTCATCAAAATTACCCCTGAGCCAAACGTAAGACCGAGTGACCCGAGAAAGATAACGAGATCCCGTATCTTTCATCAAAATTACCCCTAAGCCAAACGTAAGACCGAGTGACCGAGAAAGATAACGAGATCCCGTATCTTTCATCAAAATTGCCCCCTAGCCAAACGTAAGACCGAGTGACCCGAGAAAGATAACGAAATCTCGTATCTTTCATCAAAATCACCCCTAAGCAGCCAAACGTAAGACCGAGTGACCCGAGAAAGATAACGAGATCCCGTATCTTTCATCAAAATTACCCCCGGCAAAAACGTAAGACCGAGTGACCGAGAAAGATAACGAGATTCCGTATCTTTCATCAAAATTGCTCCCTAGTCAAACGTAAGACCGAGTGCCTCGAGAAAGATAACGAGATCCCGTATCTTTCATCAAAATTGCTCCCTGCATAGCCAAACGTAAGACCGAGTGCCCCGAGAAAGATAACGAGATCCCGTATCTTTCATCAAAATCTCCCCCGGCAGTCAAACGTAAGACCGAGTGCCTCGAGAAAGATAACGAGATCCCGTATCTTTCATCAAAATTACCCCCGGCAGTCAAACGTAAGACCGAGTGCCCCGAGAAAGATAACGGATCCCGTATCTTTCATCAAAATCATCCCCGGCAGTCAAACGTAAGACCGATTTCCCAGACGAGTACGTCTGATTTTCCCCAAAGAAAGGCTAACGAAATCCCCAAAGCAAAGTTAACGGAATCCCAAAAGCCAACGAGATCTCGAGTAGTACTCGAACTACGAAAGGGCTTCGATTCCCACTAGGGATACGTAGGTAGCCTATCATTAGGTCCAAATTTCCTCGACCAAAACGGTCACCCTCTCCTTCGGCAGCAGACGAAGTCCACCGAAAGGCCATTTCAAATCAAGGTTCGAGGCACCTAAAACGCCATCTCCAAGGTTCGAGGCACCTAAAAAGCCATCTCCAAGGTCCGAGGCACCTAAAACGCCATCTCCAAGGTTCGAGGCACCTAAAACGCCATCATCAAGGTTCGAGGCACCTAAGACGCTATCACTAGGAAAGCGATAAATCGCAAAAATCCCCAGCAGAGCGGATACCCGTCAGACCAAAAATGGTCATTCCTATCCCAGCAGAGCGGATAGCCATCAGACCCAAAAATGGTCATCTCTTATCCCCAGCAGAGTTTCTTTCCAGCAAACGACTGTAGAACTCGCTCATCGTGTTCGAGACACCTAAAACGCCATCCTCTCCAGTGGTCAAAGACCCGAACTACGACTGGCTTGATTCCCATTCGGGATACGTAGGTAGCCTATCGCTAGGTTCAGCCACCCGATCACTCGATCATCCCGCCAAATATGGAGCCTTACTCTTATCGACGACCCCGCTTCCTTCGAAAGCGCCGTCGCCGAGGGGCTACTGTAAGTGCTCCAATTTGAGCTTGTTAGAATTTTCGTTAGAAAATTAACGAAAGTTATAACATTTCTAACAATTCCTAACTATCCTAACATTTCTAACAAAGTGAGGGTAAAATGGGCATTGTTATTTAAGGTTAAACCTTAAAAAGAATCTCAAAAAGCAAAACAAAAGAAGAAAACCAAAAATGGCAAATGGCCGGAAACACAAAACCGGCCGTTAATTTGAATTTTGAAAAAGATTATTCTTCTTGTCCAAAGCTGAAGCTGCATTTAATGAACAGTGCACGCTGCCTGGACCTGTCCGCGCGGATGAGATTGTCAATTTCAGAGGGCTATAAATTGAGCCCTCCAGTCACAAAAATAAGGAGGAAAAACACAATTGCACCGAACCTCTGGCGAAATATAGAGAGAAAACAGTGAGAATTCTTCAAGAATTGTCACCTTTTTCTCTCCAATCTTTCCCAACTCATATTCATCCACTCACTCTCATATTAAATCCCTAAACACTCATACACTCAAGCCAAACACTCAAGAACACAAGGAAGATTGGTAAACCCTCCTCTTCCTAACCCTAAATCTCAACCATGCATGCATCTTCAAACTACAAAATGTAGTTCCTTCATCTTCTTGCTTTAGATCTAAGAAGATCACCATGGAAGACCATCTCCATGGATGATCTTCTACAAAGATCAACATTATTTTTAAAGTTAAAACATTTATATTGAACATGTTGTTTTTGTTACAGCAAACGCTTAATGATGCAATTGATGAGCTGCCAGAGGAGCAACAAAACTCTCCCAGGGCGCGCGAAAAGATTTTTACAAGTATGATGGGCACTGATGACCACGGGAGAGTGCGATGTATGGGAGGCGGTGTTAACAAAACTAAGGTGTTTGGTAAATCCTTAACTTCTCAGACAGCTGTATTGGAGGCGGTGGCATCCGTCAGAGCAGATTTTGAAAGGCAACTTCAGGAGGAACGCCAACAAAATGAGGAGCAACGCCAATAGTTACAACAACAAATTGATGATTTGAAACGTTGTTTTATGGAATAACGTGAAAAAGACGGTAATGAATAGGTGGTGATACGTTTCTCAAAGTTGTGGATTTTAGACATTGATTGAATTTTGGATACATTCAACAACTAACTTTTTTGTATAATGGTTATTATGTTTGGATACATTCAACATTAATTTTGTGTTAATGGTTATTATGTAGATTGTAAACATTGATTGAATTTGTGTATTTTTGGTTATATACAGGTTGCATTTGTGTGTGTACAGGTTGAATTTGGTTTTTGCGAATGTATTTTTGGAGAAAGTGAATTATACAGGGCTGGAGGAAAAAAAATAGGCTTATTTATGGCGGAACCCTTCATCCGCCGTACATAAAGGCCTAGACGACTCGTGCCCAAAGGGGGGACGAGGGAACCTGGAGGGGGTGCAAATGGGATGACTCGTGCCCTGGTGGACGACTCGTCTCTAACAATTCATTTACGGCGGTGACCACATCCGCCGTATAAAATGAGCATGGACGACTCTTCCCCAAAGGGGGGACGAGGGAACCTGGTGGGGGTGCAATTGGGACGACTCGTGACACAGCGGACGACTCGTCTCTTATTTACGGCGGTTACACCGACCGCCGTATAAAGATTACTCAAATACGCCAGCAATATACGTATGTATTTCATTTATATACGGCGGTGGTAAATCCGCCGTATATAGTATTTACGGCGGATATCCCACCGTATACTCCCTCCGTCCCACCTCACTTGACACCCAAGAGGTGGGCACAAAAACTAAGAAAAAAGAATAAAATAAAAAAATGTGTGATAGAAAATGAAGAGAGAGAATGAGTGGGGTAAATAGTAGTGTTGGTTGAATAAATTGAGTGGTGGAAAATGAAGAGAGAGAATGAGTGGTGGGGTCCATCTAATATAAAAATATAAAAATTAGGCTATTTTTGGGAGGTGTCAAGTGAGCTGGGACGGCCCAAAATGGAAATAAGTGTCAAGTGAGCTGGGACGGAGGGAGTATAGTATTTACGGCGATGTTTTATACGGTAGACTATTTACGGCGGCTAGTCCGCCATAAATAGTATATACGGCGGGGCGCGTTTTATATACGGCGGATTTTAACCGTCGTATATAAGCCTCTTTCTTGTAGTGATGGTATTTGGCTACTAGTGCCCAAGAGCCCAAAAATGCGTGTACTACCCCCCTTTGGGGAATCGAGAAATTTCGTAAATGGTCATTTTAACCATGAAAACGACCTCTGTTTGAGACAAATTTTTGGTGGGCGGATCATTTCAAGGTTCTATTGGATTGGTTGAAAAAAAGGAGGGAATTTGGCTACTAGTTCCACGGAGCCCAAAAATGCGTGTGCTACCCCTTTTGGGGAATCGAGAAATTTCGAAAATGGTGATTTTCACCATGAAAACGACCTCCGTTTGAGCCAAATTTTTGGTGCGCAGATCCTTTAAAATGTTCTATTGGATTGGTTGAAAAAAGGAGGGTATTTGGCTATGAGTGCCCAGGAGCCTAAAAATGCGTGTACTACCCCCTTTGGCGAATCGGGAAATTTCGTAAATGGTGATTTTCACCAAGAAAACGACCTCCGTTTGAGCAAAAATTTTGGTGGGCGGATTCTTTCAAATGTTCTATTGGATTGGTTCAAAAAAGGAGGGTATTTGGCTACGAGTGCCCGAGAGCCCAAAAATGCGTGTACTACCCCCCTTTGGGGAATCGGGAAATTTTGAAAATGGTGATTTTCACCATGAAAACGACCTCCGTTTGAGCCAAATTTTTGGTGCGCGGATCCTTTCAAATGTTCTATTGGATTGGTTGAAAAAAGGATGGTATTTGGATACTAGTTCCAGAGTGCCCAAAACTGCGTGTACTATACCCCCTTTGGGGATTCGGGAAATTTCGTAAATGGTGATTTTCACCATGAAAACGACCTCCGTTTGAGCCAAATTTTTGGTGGGCGGATCCTTTCAAATTTTCTATTGAATTGGTCGAAAAAAGGAGGGTATTTGGCTACTAGTGCCCGGGAGCGCAAAAATGTGTGTACTTACCCCCTTTGGGGAATCGGGAAATTTCGTAAATAGTGATTTTCACCATGAAAACGACCTCCGTTTGAGCCAAATTTTTGGTGGGCTTATCCTTTCAAATGTTCTAATGGATTGGATGGAAAAAGGATGGTATTTGGCTAATAGTGCTCGAGAGCCCATAAATGCGTGTACCCCCTTTGGGGAATCGAGAAATTTCGTAAATGGTCATTTTCACCATGAAAACGACCTCCATTTGAGCCAAATTTTTGATGGGCGGATCATTTAAAATTTTCTATTGGATTGGTTGATAAAAGGAGGGAATTTGGCTACTAGTACTTGGGAGCCCAAAAATGCGTGTGATACTCACTTTGATGAATCGGGAAATTTCGAAAATGGTGATTTTCATCATGAAAACGACCTCCGTTTGAGACAAATTTTTGGTGCGCGGATCCTTTAAAATTTTATGTTGGATTGATTGAAAAAATGAGGGTATTTGACTACTAGTGCCTGGGAGCCCAAAAATACGTGTACTACCCCCCTTTGGGGAATCGGAAAATTTCGCAAATGGTCATTTTCACCAAGAAAACGACCTCCGTTTGAGCCAAATTTTTGGTGGGCGGATTCTTTCAAATGTTATATTGGATTGGTTGAAAAAAAGGAGGGTATTTGGCTACGAGTGCCCGGGAGCCTAAAAATGCGTGTACTACCCCCTTTGGCGAATCGGGAAATTTCATAAATTGTGATTTTCACCATGAAAACGACCTCCGTTTGAGCCAAATTTTTGGTGGGCGGATCCTTTCAAATGTTATATTGGATTAGTTGAAAAAAGGAGGGTATTTGGCTACTATTGCCCGGGAGCCCAAAAATGCGTAAGCTACCCACTTTGGGGAATCGGAAAATTTCGTAAATGGTGATTTTCACCATGAAAACGACCTCCGTTTGAGCCAAATTTTTGGTGGACGGATCCTTTCAAATGTTCTATTGGATTGGTTGACAAAAGGAGGGAATTTAGCTACTAGTTTCCGGGAGCCCAAAAATGTGTGTACTACCCCCTTTGGGGAATCGGGAAATTTCGTAAATGGTCATTTTCACCATGAAATCGACCTCCGTTTGAGCCAAATTTTTTGTGGGAGGATACTTTCAAATTTTCTATTGGATTGGTTGAAAAAAAGAGGGTATTTGGCTACTGGTGCCCGAGAGCCCAAAAATGCTAGTACTACCCCCTTTGGGGAATCGAGAAATTTTGTAAATGGTCATTTTCACCATGAAAACGACTTCCGTTTGAGCCAAATTTTTGGTGGACGGATCCTTTCAAATGTTTTATTGGATTGGTTGAAAAAAGGAGGGTACTTGGCTACTAGTGCCCGGGAGCCCAAAAATGCGTGTACTACCCCCTTTGAGGAATCTAAAAATTTCGTAAATGGTCATTTTCACCATGAAAATGACCTCCGTTTGAGCCAATTTTTTGCTGGGCGGATCCTTTCAAATTTTCTATTGTATTGGTTGAAAAAAAGGAGGGTATTTGGCTACGAGTGCCCGGAAGACTAAAAATGCGTGTACTACCCCCTTTGGCGAATCGGGAAATTTCGTAAATGGTGATTTTCACCATGAAAACGACCTCCGTTTGAGCCAAATTTTTGGTGGGCGGATCCTTTCAAATGTTATATTGGATTGGTTGAAAAAAAGAAGGTATTTGGCTACTATTGCCCGGGAGCCCAAAAATGCGTGATCTACCCCCTTTGGGGAATCGGGAAATTTCGTAAATGGTGATTTTCACCATGAAAACGACCTCCGTTTGAGCCAAATTTTTGGTGGACGGATCCTTTCAAATGTTATATTCGATTGGTTGATAAAAAGAGGGAATTTGGCTACTAGTGTCCGGGAGCCCAAAAATGTGTGTACTACCCCCTTTTGGCGAATCGGAAAATTTCGTAAATGGTGATTTTCACCATGAAAACGACTTCCGTTTGAGCCAAATTTTTGGTGGGCGGATCCTTTCAAATGTTATATTGGATTGGTTGAAAAAAGGATGGTATTTGGCTACTATTGCCCGGGAGCCCAAAAATGCGTGAGCTACCCCCTTTGGGGAATCGGGAAATTTCGTAAATGGTGATTTTCACCATGAAAACGACCTCCGTTTGAGCCAAATTTTTGGTGGACGGATCCTTTCAAATGTTATATTCGATTGGTTGATAAAAAGAGGGAATTTGGCTACTAGTGTCCGGGAGCCCAAAAATGTGTGTACTACCCCCTTTTGGCGAATCGGAAAATTTCGTAAATGGTGATTTTCACCATGAAAAAGACCTCCGTTTGAGCCAAATTTTTGGTGGGCGGATCCTTTCAAATGTTTTATTGGATTGGTTAAAAAAAGGATGGTACTTGGATACTAGTGCCCGGGAGCCCAAAAATGCGTGTACTACCCCCTTTGGGGAATCTGAAAATTTCGTAAATGGTCTTTTTCACCATGAAAACAACCTCCAATTGAGCCAAATTTTTGGTGGGCGGATTCTTTCAAATATTATATTGGATTGGTTGAAAAAAAGGAGGGTATTTGGCTACGAGTGCCCGGGAGCCTAAAAATGCGTGTACTACCCCCTTTGGCGAATCGAGAAATTTCATAAATGGTAATTTTCACCATGAAAACGACTTCCGTTTGAGCCAAATTTTTGGTGGGCGGATCCTTTCAAATGTTATATTGGATTGGTTGAAAAAAGGATGGTATTTGGCTACTATTGCCCGGGAGCCCAAAAATGCGTGAGCTACCCCCTTTGGGGAATCGGGAAATTTCGTAAATGGTGATTTTCACCATGAAAACGACCTCCGTTTGAGCCAAATTTTTGGTGGGCGGATCCTTTCAAATGTTATATTGGATTGGTTGAAAAAGGATGGTACTTGGCTACTAGTGCCCGGGAGCCCAAAAATGCGTGTACTACCCCCTTTGGGGAATCTGAAAATTTCGTAAATGGTCATTTTCACCATGAAAACGACCTCCATTTGAGCCAAATTTTTGGTGGGCGGATTCTTTCAAATATTATATTGGATTGGTTGAAAAAAAGGAGGGTATTTGGCTATGAGTGCCCGGGAGCCTAAAAATGTGTGTACTACCCCCTTTGGCGAATCGGGAAATTTCATAAATGGTGATTTTCACCATGAAAACGACCTCCGTTTGAGCCAAATTTTTGGTGGGCGGATCCTTTCAAATGTTATGTTGGATTGGTTGAGAAAAGGATGGTATTTGGCTATTATTGCCCGGGAGCCCAAAAATGCGTGAGCTACCCCCTTTGGGGAATCGGGAAATTTCGTAAATGGTGATTTTCACCATGAAAACGACCTCCGTTTGAGCCAAATTTTTGGTGGACGGATCCTTTCAAATTTTCTATTAGATTGGATGATAAAAGGAGGGAATTTGGCTACTAGTGCCCGGTGGCCCAAAAATGTGTGTACTGGTACCCGTTGGGGAATCGGAAAATTTCTTAAATGGGCATTTTCACCATGAAAACGACCTCCGTTTGAGCCAAATTTTTGGTGTGCGGATCCTTTCAAATGTTCTATTGGATTGGTTGAAAAAATGAGTGTATTTGGCTACTAGTGCCCGAGAGCCCAAAAATGCGTGAGCTACCCCCTTTGGGGAATCGTGAAATTTCGTAAATGGTGATTTTCACCATGAAAACGAACACCGTTTGAGCCAAATTGTTGGTGGATGGATCCTTTCAAATGTTCTATTGGATTGGTTGAAAAAAGGAGGGTATTTGGCTACTAGTGCCCGGGAGCCCAAAAATGCGTGTACTACCCTCTTTGGAGAATCTGGAAATTTCGTAAATGGTCATTTTCACCATGAAAACGACCTCCGTTTGAGCCAAATTTTTGGTGGGCGGATCCTTTCAAATGTTCTATTGGATTGGTTTAAAAAAGGAAGGTATTTGGCTACGAGTGCTCGGGAGCCTAAAAATGCGTGTACTACCCCCTTTGGTGAATCGGAAAATTTCGTAAATGGTGATTTTCACCATGAAAAAGACCTCCGTTTGAACCAAATTTTTGGTGGGCGGATCCTTTTATTAGATTGGTTGAAAAAAAGAGGGTATTTGGCTATTAGTACCCGGGAGCCCAAAAATGCGTGAGCTACCCCCTTTGTGGAATTGGGAAATTTCGTAAATGGTGATTTTCACCATGAAAACGAACTCCGTTTGAGCCAAATTGTTGGTGGATGGATCCTTTCAAATTTTCTATTGGATTGGTTGAAAAAAGAAGGGTATTTGGCTACTAGTGCCTGGGAGCCCAAAAATGCGTGTACTACCCCCTTTGGAGAATCTGGAAATTTCGTAAATGGTCATTTTCACCATGAAAACGACCTCCGTTTGAGCCAAAATTTTGGTGGTCGGATCTTTTCAAATGTTCTATTGGATTGGTTGAAAAAAGGAGGGTATTTGGCTATGAGTGCCCGGGAGCCTAAGAATGCGTGTACCCCCTTTGGCGAATCGGGAAATTTCGTAAATGGTGATTTTCACCATGAAAACGACCTCCGTTTGAGCCAAATTTTTGGTGGGCGGATCCTTTCAAATGTTATATTGGATTTGTAGAAAAAAGGAGGGTATTTGACTACTAGTGCCCGGAAGCCCAAAAATGCGTGAGCTACCCCCCTTTGGGGAATCGGGAAATTTCGTAAATGGTGATTTTCACCATGAAAACGACCTCCGTTTGAGCCAAATTTTTGGTGGACGAATCCTTTCAATTGTTCTATTAGATTGGTTGATAAAAGGAGGGAATTTGGCTATTAGTGCCCGGGAGCCCAAAAATGTGTGTACTACC
Organism: Adenophora triphylla var. japonica; assembly: GCA_022495995.1. Lineage (NCBI taxonomy): Eukaryota > Viridiplantae > Streptophyta > Magnoliopsida > Asterales > Campanulaceae > Adenophora > Adenophora triphylla. Next base: position 151,182 of record JAFEMH010000957.1, read on the forward strand.
CCCCCTTTGGGGAATCGGGAAATTTCGTAGATGGTCATTTTCACCATGAAAACGACCACCGTTTGAGCCAAATTTTTGGTGGGTGGATCCTTTAAAATGTTATATTAGATTGGTTGAAAAAAGAAGGGTATTTGTCTACTAGTGCCCGGGAGCAAAAAAAATGCGTGAGCTACCCCCTATGGGGAATCGGGAAATTTCGTAAATGGTGATTTTCACCATGAAAACGACCTCCGTTTGAGCCAAATTTTTGGTGGACGGATCCTTTCAAATGTTCTATTGGATTGATTGACAAATGGAGGGAATTTGGCTACTAGTGCCCGGGAGCCCAAAAATGCGAGGGTTTTTATTAATAGAAGAGGGCATTGAAACTTATCCATCAAGTTTTTTGCGCCGTTGCTGGGGACATGGGTGTTTGTTTGCTTTAGTTTATTTGGTGCATGTTTGGGCAACGTTCCTTGAACCCCACCCCTTTGGGGAATCGGGAAATTTCGTAAATGGTGATTTTCACCATGAAAACGACCTCCGTTTGAGCCAAATTTTTGATGGGTTGATCCTTTCAAATGTTTTATTGGATTGATTAAAAATGAGGGTATTTGGAAACTGGTGCCCGAGAGCCCAAAAATGCGAGTACTACCCCCTTTGGGGAATCGAGAAATTTTGCAAATGGCCATTTTCACCATGAAAACGACCACCGTTTGAGCCAAATTTTTGGTGGACGGATCCTTTCAAATGTAATATTGGATTGGTTGAAAAAAGGAGGGTAATTGGTTACAAGTGCCCTGGAGCCCAAAAATGCATGTACTATCCTTTGGGGAATCGGGAAATTTCGTAAATGGTGATTTTCACCATGAAAACGACCTCCGTTTGAGCCAAATTTTTGGTGGACGGATCCTTTCAAATTTTATATTGAATTGGTTGAAATAAGGAGGGTATTTGGTACTAGTGCCCGGGAGCCCAAAAATGTGTGTACGGTCCCTTTGGCGAATCGGGAAATTTTGTAAATGGTTATTTACTATGAAAACGACCTCCGTTTGAGCCAAATTTTTGGTGGGCTGATCCTTTCAAATGTTCTCTTGGATTGGTTGAAAAAAGGAGAGTATTTGGCTACTAGTGCCCAGGAGCTCAAAAATGCGTGTACTATCCCCTGTGGGGAATCGGAAAATTTCGTAAATGGTCATTTTCACCATGAAAACGACCTCCGTTTGTGCCAAATTTTTGGTGGGCGGATCCTTTCAAATGTTCTATTGGATTGGTTGAAAAAAGGAGGGTATTTGGATACTAGTGCCCGGGAGCCCAAAAATGCGTGTACTACCCCTTTTGGGGAATCGGGAAATTTCATAAATGGTGATTTTCACCATGAAAATGACCTCCGTTTGAGCCAAATTTTTGATGGGCTGATTATTTCAAATTTTCTATTGGATTGGTTTAAAAAAGGAGGGTATTTGGCTACTTGTGTCCGAGAGCCGAAAAAAGGCGAGTACTACCCCCTTTGGGGAATCGAGAAATTTTGTAAATGGTCATTTTCACCATGAAAACGACCTCCGTTTGAGCCAAATTTTTGGTGGACGGATCCTTTCAAATGTTCTATTGGATTGGTTGAAAAAAGGAGGGTATTTGGCTACTAGTACCCGGGAGCCCAAAAATGCGTGTACTACCCCCTTTGGGGAATCGAGAAATTTCGTAAATGGTGTTTTTCTCCATGAAAACGACCTCCGTTTGAGCCAAATTTTTGGTGGGCGGATCCTTTCAAATGTTCTATTGGATTGGTTGAAAAAGGAGGGTATTTGGCTACTAGTGCTCGGGAGCACAAAAATGCGTGTACTACCCTCTTTGGGGAATCGGGAAATTTCGTAAATGGTCATTTTCACCATGTAAACGACCACCGTTTAAGCCAAATTTTTTGTGGGTGGATCCTTTCAAATTTTCTATTGGATTGGTTGAAAAAAGGATGGTATTTGGCTACTAGTTCCCGGGAGCCCAAAAATGCGTGAGCTACCCCCTTTGGGGAATCGGGAAATTTCGTAAATGGTGATTTTCACCATGAAAACGAACTCCGTTTGAGACAAATTGTTGTTGTTTGGATCCTTTCAAATGTTCTATTGGATTGGTTGAAAAAAGGAGGGTATTTGGCTACTAGTGCCCGGGAGCCCAAAAATGCGTGTACTACCACCTTTGGAGAATCTGGAAATTTCGTAAATGGTCATTTTCACCATGAAAACGACCTCCGTTTGACCCAAATTTTTGGTGGGCGGATCCTTTCAAACGTTCTATTGGATTGGTTGAAAAAGGAGGGTATTTAGCTACGAGTGCCAGGGAGCCTAAAAATGCGTGTACTACCTACCCCCTTTGGCGAATCGGGAAATTTCGTAAATGGTGGTTTTCACCATGAAAACGACCTCCGTTTGAGCCAAATTTTTGGTGGATGGATCCTTTCAAATGTTATATTGGATTTGTTGAAAAAAGGAGGGTAGTTGGCTACTAGTGCCCGGGAGCCCAAAAATGTGTGAGCTACCCTCCTTTGGGGAATCGGGAAATTTCGTAAATGGTGATTTTCACCATGAAAACGACCCCCGTTTGAGCCAAATTATTATTGGACGGATCCTTTCAAATGTTCTATTGGTTTGGTTGAAAGGATCAGCCCATCAAAAATTTGGCCCAAACGGAGGTCATTTTCATGGTGAAAATCACCATTTACGAAATTTCTCGATTCTCTAAAGGCGGTAGTACACACGTTTTTGGGCTCCCGGGCACTAGTATCCAAATACCCTCCTTTTTTCAACCAATCCAATAGAACATTTGAAAGGATCTGCCCACCAAAAATTTGGCTTAAACAGAGGTCGTTTTCATGGTGAAAATCACCATTTACGAAATTTTTCGATTCCCCAAAGGGGGTAGTACTCCCATTTTTGGGCTCCCGGGCACTAGTAGTCAAATACTCTCCTTTTTTCAACTAATCCAATAGAACATTTGAAGGATTCGCCCACCAAAAATTTGGCTCAAACGGAGGTCGTTTTCATGGAGAAAATAACCATTTACGAAATTTCTGGATTCCCCAAATACCCTCCTTTTTCAACCAATCCAATAGAGCATTTGAAAGGATCCACCCACCAAAAATTTGGCTCAAACGGTGGTCGTTTACAAGGTGAAAATGACCATTTACGAAATTTCCCGATTCCCCAAAGAGGGTAATACACGCATTTTTGGGCTCCCGAGCACTAGTAGCCAAATACCCTCCTTTTTTCAACCAATCCAATAGAACATTTGAAAGGATCCGCCCACCAAAAATTTGGCTCAAACGGAGGTCGTTTTCATGGAGAAAAACACCATTTACGAAATTTCTCGATTCCCCAAAGGGGGTAGTACACGCATTTTTGGGCTCCCGGGCACTAGTAGCCAAATACCCTCCTTTTTTCAACCAATCCAATAGAACATTTGAAAGGATCCGTCCACCAAAAATTTGGCTCAAACGGAGGTCGTTTTCATGGTGAAAATGACCATTTACAAAATTTCTCGATTCCCCAAAGGGGGTAGTACTCGCATTTTTCGGCTCTCGGACACCAGTAGCCAAATACCCTCCTTTTTTAAACCAATCCAATAGAAAATTTGAAAGGATCAGCCCATCAAAAATTTGGCTCAAACGGAGGTCGTTTTCATGGTGAAAATCACCATTTATGAAATTTCCCGATTCCCCAAAAGGGGTAGTACACGCATTTTTGGGCTCCCGGGCACTAGTATCCAAATACCCTCCTTTTTTCAACCAATCCAATAGAACATATGAAAGGATCCGCCCACCAAAAATTTGGCACAAACGGAGGTCGTTTTCATGATGAAAATGACCATTTACGAAATTTCTCGATTCCCCACAGGGGGTAGTACACGCATTTTTGAGCTCCTGGGCACTTGTAGCCAAATACTCTCCTTTTTTCAACCAATCCAATAGAACATTTGAAAGGATCAGCCCACCAAAAATTTGGCTCAAACGGAGGTCGTTTTCAATTTTGAGACATATTTTGAGTGATTTTGTGATGTTCCTGCAAAGTTTATTGATATTGAGGATAAAGCTGCAATTTTCAGAAGTTCAGGGACCAAACAACAGAGCAGAAGACTTCAGTGACCAAAATGAAAATATGGAAAGCTGGGTGACCAAAGTGAAAATCAATAGGCAAGAATTTGAAATTGATGTGCTGTACTTGGAATTCAAGTCGGCGCTGGGACCAAGGCAAAAGAGTAGTATTTGACCAGGAATGGGTTGAATTCTATTTTAATTTCTTTTCCCTTTTTCTTTTATTTTTAATTATTTAGGAATTAGGTTTTGTTTTTATTAGGGAGGAGTATATATACTCTTTTCAACATTAGTTTTAGGGTTCATCCTTTATTTTATTTTACCTAGAGAAAGCTTGAGAACTTCCATGAAAGCTTAAAATCCTTTGCTTTGGATTTGATTTTCTAAACCCCTATTTATCAATTTGAGGTATTTTCTTTTCTATTTGTTTATCTCTATTCATAATTTTACTCGTGTTGATTTTAGATTTATAATTAGGGTTTGTGAACTTGATCAATTCACTTGTTCTGTTTATGATTCTTTGCTATAATTTTCTATTACTGTGCCAGTGTAGGAATTCATGAGTAGCATCTTTACGATTTATGCATGTGCCATGGTAAATTGTGAAGTGGGTAAAATTAGGTGATTATCTGTGTGAAACAATCATAGAAAGCATTCTTGATCTTAGTTTCTTAAATCGTTCATCAATTAATTCTGCGATCTAGACTGTGCCAGTTAGATTAATTTATTAGTTAGGGTTTCTAGTGAGTGTGCCACTGCTAGTAACTAATCTGAAAGAAGAAACAGAGATTGAAATATATCTCGTGATCAGGTGAATAGGGTGACATTGAAAAGAGATATCAATGATAATTGACTAATTAGGTGGGGACGGAATCAAATCTGAAGTGTTTCGAAATTATTGTTTTTATTCTTAATTAGTTTAATTTCTGTTCGTAGGAAGTAATTCATAAACAAACAAACCCCCCATTGTGTGTGACTAGTTCGTAAGCAATACCGTTCTTCAGTGGTTCGACCCTGGACTTACTTCTGCTACATTCTTGTGGCCGAGTCCCGGTTTAATTTAGTAGGTGTGTGACTAAGCCTACCACCAAAAAAAATATATTTATATACGATACAAAAAGAAACATTAATTGACTACTGAGAACTAAATTGAACGATGACAAACCTCTTTTATGACTTTGGGATGGGACTTTTTTCCGGTCCGGTTCAGGCACGCTTGCTTTTCTCGATTCGCTTTATTTGTTTCTGATATTTCCTGGAAAAAAAAGAAGATAATATTAGTATTAATTTGACTACTTATATAAGACATTCACGATAATAGATTGAGATTAATTTGAAATATACCCGAGCCTTGTCCGTACCCCACATCGCAACAAGTTCAGCCCATTGATCCGCAACGCACCCACGGGGTGGGTGAGCCAATGCGTCCCGGTCGGATTCATACATCTTATAAAACTGTTTCAACTGACATTTCCATATTACAAAGTCATAACTGAGTAATATTCATAACAAAGTCATAACTGAGTAATATTCATAACTGAGTAATACTTATTATATGCTTGTCTCACCTGGTATTTCCAGTCACGCCACGCTTTATTGAGAGAAATATTCATAACTGGGTAATACTCCGGAGGCGCATTTGTATTATCCTATATACACAATTCAACAAAGAAAAAAAAACAATTGTTAGATAATTATAAGACTTTTGACTACGTACTAGAGATTTATGTAAGAAATATGGATTACAACTTACCAGAACGTCATTCCATACGGCATCTATGCACTCATGGTCCATCTGAGGCCACTCTTTAGTTAATGGGAAATGTTCCCCATTTCTAGCAAAATGTCCTAGCTGAGTAGCTAGTTTTGCCATTTCCCCACCAACTGGTTGACCATATTGATTACATATTATATTCAATCTCTCTTTACCCCATTTTCTGGTTGATTTTGCCAGCCCTCTTCCTTTATGGTTCGAGCCCTGACCTGTTATTAAATTTTTTCTTGGCGGCATATCTGTCATATGACAATTCAATTCTAGCACTAAAATTGGATAAACCAAGTAAAGGACCCAAAAAAACAGTCTTATAATATACGTATAAGACCTATAAATTTATTATAGGTCTTATGTATCTTATATAAGACCTATAAACAGCAACAACAACACTCAAAATGAAAACAACAACAGCAATAGAAACAATAACCCAATTCCTGTTGTGAGTGTTATATCTACTTTCATCAAGGTAAGCTGAGAAAAGTAAGCACATCACTTAAAACTTTGAATAGTGAAATGGGAACATCATTCGGAGACGGAGGGAGTATAAATTAATGAAAATTTTACCACATCGCCAGAAGACATTGTATGGTGCATTAAGAATCAAAATATGTCCAAACGTATGCAATTCCATTCACATGGAGATTTAAACAAAGGTGCCTCAGTACAGCATCACAAACCGAACCAAAGAGGGTATCGACATTTCAACATGTGCACCCAAGATACTGCTAGAAACAAATTTATTTAAACAAAGGTGCCTCAGTACAGCATCACAAACAGAAGCAGGATGATTCAAACCAAACACCTAGTTAAAAAGAGCTGAAACCATATACATATTTCATGTTCCCAACCGTACTTTATAAGAACTCGAAGGGTATACAGAGTGAACTTTAATATAGGAAAACCATTTGATACTAAAAAATCCAGTAAATAACCCAATATGTAAAAGGAGAACATTAAGGCCTGAATGACACCATTTGATACCAAAAAAAAAAAAAAAAAAAGAAGAAACACAGAATACCTATCTTGCATGGCACGCCCCTTAGGGAGGAAGAAAATCAATGGCCAAGCTAAAGATCAAAAAATGATTCAAAATCCAGAGTCAACTTGGTAAAGGTCACTACCAAAAACAATGACTTAAAATAATAAGATCAATTAGAGTTTAAACTGAAATATCCATCACAGAACAAAACTGTTCCATCAAAAGAAACAATTTCAGGGAGAGATAACTAGCATATGAGACATACTAAAGAGAAAAAAACTTCTTCAGTACAAATCTGTTCGACTATTTTTATGGCATAAAGCGAACAACTTCAATGGTAATCTGCAATGCAACAGCGAGCCAGCCTTATGACTCATATATACAAGAGTTCACCACCTAATTGTAGGTCTAATTCCATGTTTAATTCCATGTTTAAATCATGTTTCAAAGCGAACAACTGAAGTTATGAAGACAGTAAAGTTGGAGACATGAAATAAAATATTTAGTACAAATGCAAAGAATGGAACCCTTAAATACAAAAAGTAATCCATGATGAGAATAAGAAGGCAAAGCAATAGATGCAACTTAAACCCTTAGTCTTCTCCAAAGAGCAACGAGAAACTATCGAGACCCTACTGAACAGAGAAAAGCTTTTAGATTCTTCAGCTTAGAAAGGAAACATAGATCACTTTGAAAGAAATGATCCAAAAATGAATTCAAGAAATGAAAAATGGACATGAAAAGAGATCACCACCTAATTGCAGCAGACATAGATCATGGAAACAAGCTTCAAAACATGATTTAAACATGGAATTAGACCTTGAAATTGAGTATGCAAGTACTCTAACATGTTATGAACATTATCAAGTGTTTATTTTTGAACAAATGTGGACCAAAACTCAGATAATCATGAGAGAGCATGAAGTGGACAGATTGTGAGAACTTTGAAAGAAATTCCATTTGCATGCTTGAAACCTTCATTTAAAGCTTGGAGATGAACATGAAATGAACATGCAACATATATATACAAGATGGATCAGAAGTTTGAGCATTTACAACATATTTACATGGAGATTACAAGCCTTAAACATGAACTACATCAAGAGAAAATGGGGATCTAGCCGTCTAATGACTAGACCCCAAACTAAACCATGCATTCACATCACAAATACAACAACAACAACAAGGAACATGCTTCGTGGGTACCAAATCGGTGGGGAAGCGGGGCAGGGGGAACAACAACAACAACAACAACAACAAGGAACAACAACAACAACAACAACACTATAGGGCAAGCCTTGCTTGATACAGAAAAAGTATAAAATAGTACGGGGGGGCTGGGGCTCCCGCGGGTACCAAATCGGTGGGGAAGCGGGGCGGGGACATCCCAAAGTAAAAATTGGATATTCATTTAATATATTCAAATTTCTACAGGCATCAAAGGAGTACCTAGAGAAGCAGATGACAGAGATGGAAAGTAACTTGAGAGAGCTGCTGCAACAAGATCCTGTAGGAAATAAGAGTTTGATCAAAAGAAGCAGAACAAATACATATTACAATTAACAATATTAATATTCAATTCAACCATACAAAATAACAAGTTTGATTGAAATATGAAACATAAGTAATAACATTGTCTTAGTAATAGTAAGCAAATAAGATCTAAACAAATACATATTACAATTAACAATATTAATATTCAACCATACAAAATAACAAGTTTGATTGAAATATGAAACATAAATAATAACATCACTGATGAGAGCCGGGGGTTTGTCCCTGATAGTAGGTCTGACGGGAAGAACGCCTACGAGCAGTGGCTCTCGAATGCATCATAGTCAAATAATCCTCTGAAACTGGCTCGTAACTCCGGGGCTCTGTCTGCATCGCCCAAGTCTCCAGCTGCGTATACCGGGCTCCCAAAATGGCAGTTTCATCTTCCAACCCCTCAAAACGATCCTGCACCTCCCCCCATCTAGCATCCTCTAAAGTCTGTCGACTCTGTTCCCGAGCGATAACCTCCTCCCATCTAGCATCCTCCAAAGCATGTCGGCTCTGCTCCCGAGCGATCCTTGATCGCTCTTGCTCCTCCAGAAATGCCCTCATGGTATCCCATTGATCAAAAGAACCCTGTTGGCTCTGGTTCTGCTCTCCTCCCTGACCACCCTGTCTCTCCTGATCCTCCTCTTCCTGCTCCTCATCATCCTCCTCATCATCCTCCTCATTAACGGGATCCATTTGATCATCAACACCGGACATACGCCAATGCCTGGCCTGTTCACCACTCGGAAACATGGCCCCTACCCTGCAACGGATCGTCCTCCTGGGAGTACCATATTCAAACAATAAAGACATGTTGTCTGTCGCCCTCGGGTCCCTCACAAACTTGTCATACTGCACTAGCCAGTCTCCAGAATAAAAACTCCTGCCCCCCATCAATCTCATCGCCTCGGGTTTTGGTTTCCCCACACAAGCTTGAGCAATCAACGTGATCATCCCCCTTATTGATATGTTTCCCTTTTTGGTAAGGGCAAATGCCTCACATCTCCGAACAAAAATATCAACCCAATCAGGAATCACCTGAAAACACCTCAACCCCGTTCGCAAAAGGTTTACCATAGCCACATTCAATTGAGCGGGCTCTCCGTTTGCCAACCAATACGTAGATAGCCCTCTGTAAAATAATTTTCAAGCCGGGTGAGAAAGAGAGGAAGCCTTAAGGTATTTCTTTTTGCAGGGCAATCCTGTGAGCTCCGAAAAGAAAAAACAAGTCGCCCCATCAGCCTCCACCCAGTTTCCTCTCGGCTGATCAACCCCAAAGATTCCCCTCAACTCATCATAAGTCACTCGATAGGCTTCATCATCCAGATGAAACCGAATAGAATTTTCTTGTGACCCCTTGCCTACCTCCAAAGTTGAAAGGAACTCAAGTGAATATCTCAAATACGTAGATGGAGTCTTCCCCAGGAAATTACCTAACCCGGCTTGCGTCATCAATTCTGTTACTAACGTCGCTAAACCCAAATCCCTCAACACGGGCAAATGAAGGAAAGTGGTGACTTGAAATTTCCTACCCTCCAAATTCCGCCATTTTTTCTTTTGAGCGGAGGTCAATTGGGTCAATCCCATAAACGGCGTCAATGATGCATTAGGGGAAGTGAGATCATTTGGGACTACGGGCGGCGGGTTTTGTCTACCCCTCTTGTTGCTACCCCCTCTAACGTCTCTCTCCTTAGGAGGCATATTTTCAACACAAAAACCAACTACAAAACCTCCACACAAATCACAAAGAAAGTGCAACAATAAACACACCCCCACAATCAAATTCTCCTTCCAATTCCCAACCGAACCACCACACTACAGTTTCAGCACAACCCACCTATATATAAGACGGAGACACAAATTTTAGAATAAAAATAAACTCATAAACAAACATAGTCTAAATATGTACAACTTTTGGCTCGATATAGATAATATACATTGTTGAAGCCTAGCCTATTAGTCGATTCCCCAACGCATTTTTGGGCTCGCGGGCACTAGTAGCCAAATAACCTCCTTTTTTCAACCAATCCAATAGAACATTTGAAATGATCCTCCCACCAAAAATTTGGCTCAAACGAAGGTCGTTTACATGGTGAAAATCACCATTTACGAAATTTCTCGATTCCCCAAAGGGGGTAGCTCACGCATTTTTGGGCTTCCGGGAACTAGTAGCCAAATACCCTCCTTTTTTCAACCAATCCAATATAGCATTTGAAAGGATCCGCCCACCAAAAATTTGGCTCAAACGGAGGTCTTTTTCATGGTGAAATCACCATTTACGAAATTTCCCGATTCGCCAAAGGGGGTGTATACGCATTTTTGGGCTCCCGGGCACTAATAGACAAATAACCTCCTTTTTTCAACCAATCCAAAATAACATTTGAAAGTATCTGCCCACCAAAAATTTGGCTCAAACGGAGGTCGTTTTCATGGTGAAAATCTCCATTTACGAAATTTCTCGATTCCCGAAAGGGGATAGCTCACGCATTTTTGGGCTCCCGGGAACTAGTAGCCAAATACCCTCCTTTTTCAACCAATCCAATTTAACATTTGAAAGGATCCGCCCACCAAAAATTTGGCTCAAACGGAGGTCGTTTTCTTGGTGAAAATCACCATTTACGAAATTTATCGATTCCCCGAAGGGGTAGCTCACGCATTTTTGGGCTCCCGGGAACTAGTAGCCAAATACCCTCCTTTTTTCAGCCAATCCAATAAAAAATTTGAAAGGATCCGCCCACCAAAAATTTGGCTCAAACGGAGGTCTTTTTCACGGTGAAAATCACCATTTACGAAATTTCCCAATTCGCCAAAGGGGGTGTAGACGCATTTTTAGGCTCCCGAGCACTCGTAGCCAAATACCCTCCCTTTTTTCATCCAATCCAATATAGAATTTCAAAGGATCCGCCCACCAAAAATTGGCTCAAACAGAGGTTGTTTTCATGGTGAAAATGACCATTTACGAAATTTTCTGATTCCCCAAAGGGGGTAGTACACGCATTTTTGGGCTCCCAGGCACTAGTAGACAAATACCCTCCTTTTTTGAACCAATCCAATAGAACATTTGAAAGGATCCGCCCACCAAAAATTTGGCTCAAACGGAGGTCGTTTTCATGGTGAAAATCACCATTTACGAAATTTCCTGATTCCCCAAAGGGGGTAGTACACGCAGTTTTGGGCTCTCGGGCACTAGTAGCCAAATACCATCCTTTTTTCAACCAATCCAATAGAAAATTTGAAAGTATCCGCGCACCAAAAATTTGGCTCAAACGGAGGTCATTTTCATGGTGAAAATCACCATTTTCGAAATTTCCCGATTCCCCAAAGGGGTAGCACACGCATTTTTGGGCTCCCGGGAACTAGTAGCCAAATTCCCTCCTTTTTTCAACCAATCCAAAATAACATTTGAAATGATCCGCCCACCAAAAATTTGTCTCAAACAGAGATCGTTTTCATGGTGAAAATGACCATTTACGAAATTTCTCGATTCCCCAAAGGGGGTAGTACACGCATTTTTGGGCTCTCGGGCACTACTAGCCAAATACCATCCTTTTTTCATCCAATCCAATAGAACATTTGAAAGGATAAGCCCACCAAAAATTTGGTTCAAACGGAGGTCGTTTTCATGGTGAAAATCACCATTTACAAAATATTCTGATTCCCCAAAGGGGGTAGTACACACATTTTTGCGCTCCCGGACACTAGTAGCCAAATACCCTCCTTTTATCAACAAATCCAATAGAACATTTGAAAGTATCCGCCCAGCAAAAATTTGGCTCAAACGGAGGTCGTTTTCATGGTGAAAATCACCATTTACGAAATTTCTCGATTCCCCAAAGGGGGTAGCTCACGCATTTTTGGGCTCCCGGGAACTAGTAGCCAAATATCCTCCTTTTTTCAACCAATCCAATATAACATTTGAAAGGATCCGTCCACAAAAATTTGGCTCAAACGGAGGTCGTTTTCCTGGGGAAAATCACCATTTACGAAATTTCCCGATTCCCCGAAGGGGATAGTACACGCATTTTTGCGCTCCCGGGCACTAGTAGCCAAATACCCTCCTTTTTTCAACCAATCCAATAGAACATTTGAAAGGATCCGTCCACCAAAAATTTGGCTCAAACGGAGGTTGTTTTCATGGTGAAAATCACTATTTACGAAATTTCTCGATTCCCCAAAGGGGGTAGCTCACGCATTTTTGGGCTCCCGGGAACTAGTAGCCAAATACCCTCCTTTTTTCAACCAATCCAATATAAGATTTGAAAGGATCCGCCCACCAAAAATTTGGCTCAAACGTAGGTCGTTTTCCTGGTGAAAATCATCATTTACGAAATTTCCCGATTCCTCAAAGGGGGTAGTACACGCATTTTTGCGCTCCCGGGCACTAGTAGCCAAATACCCTCCTTTTTTCAAGCAATACAATAGAACATTTGAAAGGATCTGCCCACCAAAAATTTGGCTCAAACGGTGCTCATTTTCATGGTGAAATCACCATTTACGAAATTTCCCGATTCGCCAAAGGGGGTAGTACACGCATTTTTAGGCTCCCGGGCACTCGTAGCCAAATACCCTCCTTTTTTAAACACTTCCAATAGAACATTTAAAAGGATCCGCCCACCAAAAATTTGGCTCAAACGGAGGTTGTTTTCATGGTGAAAATCACCATTTACGAAATTTCCCGATTCCCCAAAGGGGGTAGCTCACGCATTTTTGGGCTTCCGGGCACTAGTAGCCAAATACCCTCCTTTTTTCAACCAATCTAATAAAAGGATCCGCCCACCAAAAATTTGGCTCAAACGGAGGTCATTTTCATGGTGAAAATCACCATTTACGAAATTTCCCGATTCCCCAAAGGGGGGTAGTACATGCATTTTTGGGCTCCCGGGCACTAGTAGCCAAATACCCTCCTTTTTTCAACCAATCCAATAGAACATTTGAAAGGATCCGCCCACCAAAAATTTGGCTCAAACAGAGGTCGTTTTCATGGTGAAAATCACCATTTACGAAATTTCCCAATTCCGCAAAGGGGGTAGCTACGCATTTTTGGTCTCTCGGGCACTAGTAGCCAAATACCCTCCTTTTTTCAATCAATCCAATATAACATTTGAAAGGATCCGCCCACCAAAAATTTGGCTCAAACGGAGGTCGTTTTCATGGTGAAAATCACCATTTACGAAATTTCCCGATTTTCCAAAGGGGGTAGTACAGGCATTTTTAGGCTCCCGGGCACTCGTAGCCAAATACCCTCATTTTTTCAACCAATCCAATAGAACATTTGAAAGGATTCGCCCACCAAAAATTTGGCTCAAACGGAGGGCATTTTCATGGTGAAAATCACCATTTACGAAACTTTCCGATTTCCCAAAGGGGGTAGTACACGCATTTTTGGGCTCCCGGGCACTAGTAGCCAAATACCCTCCTTTTTTCAACCAATCTAATAGAACATTTGAAAGGATCCGCCCATCAAAAATTTGGCTCAAACGGAGGTCGTTTTCATGGTAAAAATCACCATTCACAAAATTTCCCGATTCCCCAAAGGGGGTAGTACACGCAGTTTTGGGCTCTCGGGCACTAGTAGCAAAATACCATCCTTTTTTCAACCAATCCAATAGAACATTTGAAAGAATCCGCGCACCAAAAATTTGGCTCAAACGGAGGTCGTTTTCATGGTGAAAATCACCATTTTCGAAATTTCCCGATTCCCCAAAGGGGGTAGCACACGCATTTTTGGCTCCCGGGAACTAGTAGCCAAATTCCCTCCTTTTTTCAACCAATCCAATAGAACATTTGAAATGATCCGCCCACCAAAAATTTGGCTCAAACGGAGGTCGTTTTCATGGTGAAAATGACCATTTACGAAATTTCTCGATTCCCCAAAGGGTATGGCTCAAGCGAACAATGCTAGCGATAGGTTCGAGAGGAGCTTAACTCCTACTCGTGGTTCCGGAACGTACTTGGACACACCGGTTTCGGGGTCGGGCGAAGAACTTAGTGAAATTAGCACTTCTTCCACCGAGGAAGAAGAAAACATTGAGCAGATGGAGGAACCGCCTCCTATAATGAATGACTTCTTTCGGCCTAGAGTCGATACGGCTACTTCTTGCATCATCCTCACTCCGGAGGCCAAGAATTTCGAGATTAAGGGGCAATACTTTAACATGTTGCCCAATTTTTATGGCCTCCCGAATGAGGACTCTTTGAATTTCTTACGTGAATATTTGATGACCGTGTCGAGTTTTCCGGGTAGGCAAGGGGTCACGGTGGAACAAATGCGTTTAAAATGTTTCCCCTTTGCCTTAAAAGATCAAGCCAAAACTTGGCTTATGTTGCTTCCCCCTAGGAGCATTATAACTTGGGCACAACTCCATGATGCTTTTCTTACCAAGTTCTTCTCCCATGAGAAACTTACGCTTTATAGGCAAAAGATTATAAATTTCCAACAAAACCCCAGGGAAGCCTTTCATGAAACTTGGGATAGGTTTAAGATTCTTTTAGTGCAATGCCCTCATCACAATTTCTCCCTACCTTTGCTCCATCAAACCTTCTATGATGGTTTAAACAATGTTAACCAAACCATGGTTGACAATGCCGCCGGTGGCACTCTTGGACTAAAGACTCCCGAGGAGGCCCAAGCTTTGTTTGAAATGTTGGGAGCCAATTCCCAACAAAAGGGGTCTCGGGGAAAGGGAAAAGGCATGTATGAGTTGAGTCCCAATGATGACATGGCAAGGAAAATGGCCTTAATTAATCAAAAACTTGATAAATTGTCTATGAGTGGTCCTTCTTCCAATGCTAATGTGGTGAATGATTTTTGTACTTTTTGTGGCTCCAATTCTCATGCTACTAATGATTGTCAAAGTGGTCCGAGTTTTGGTAATGAACAGGTAAACGCCATGCAAGGATATGGGCAAAATACTTATGGGCAAGGTCACCAAGGGCAAGGCTATAGGCCTCCTCAAAACAACCAATTTGGAAACTCATATAATCCGGGGTGGAGAAATCACCCCAACTTTTCATGGGGAGGCAATCAAGATCGACGACAACATAAGCCTCTCCATCCTCAACCTCCACCCGGACAATTTGAGCAAAGGAAAGCCCCATGGGAAGTTGCTATGGATGAGTTGAAGGCCGAGAATCAACAAATAAGGGCCGAAAACCAACAAATGAGAGTTGAAAGTCAACAAGCAACAAAGAATAGTGAGGCAGCTCTCAAAAAGTTGGAAATCCAAATGGGCCAAATTGCGGAAGCTCTTCAAGCACACAAGCCCGGTACCTTCCCTAGCCAAGGCCACCAAGACAAGGCTATCATTACCCTCTAAAGTGGAAAACAAGTAGGTGAGGAGGTACTTTCTTCTCCATCTTCCCCTCCCCCACCTCTTGTTGAAGAGGCTAATGTAGAAAATGTGGAAAAGAGCACTAATGATTTGGGAGACAATTCCAAAAATGATTCTCCAACTCCCAAGCCATATGTGCCTCCCATGCCATTTCCCAGACGATTTCTTCAACACAAGATTAACCAACAAATGTCGGAATTGATGGAAATGTTTTCCAAAATAAACATCAATCTCCCTTTGTTGAGTGTCATCAAAAATGTGCCGGCTTATGCCAAATTTTTCAAAGAAATCAACTCTAGGAAACACAAGTATGGAAAAGATGAGAAAGTGTTAATAGGAAAAAATGCGAGTGCCGTGGTACAATGTACCCTTCCACCTAAATTGAAAGACCCTGGGAGTTTCTTAATCTCTATTACTTTGGGTAATTCAAGTAAGGTGAAGGCCATGTTGGACCTCAGGGCTAGTATTAATTTTTTGCCGTATTATATGTATGAGGAGATGGGTATGCCCGAACTAAAACCCACCACAGTGGCCCTTCAATTGGCGAATAGGTCCATAAAACGACCTTTGGGCATTGTGGAGGATGTTCTAGTTCAGGTGGACTCACTCATTATCCCCGTAGATTTTGTGGTTCTTGAAATGCCCAAAAGTGAGGGTGGTAGCGGGGACTCACCCATTTTGCTCGGGCGTCCCTTTATGGCTACAACCAACACTGTCATAAATGTGGAAAATGGGACCTTGTCCATGACCATGGCTAGTGAGAGGATAGAAATTTCCGTATTTAATGCCATGCATGGGTCCCTAGATGATGAGAATGCTTGTAATTTTGTGGATGAAATTGAGGAGTGTGTAGAGGAGACTTGGAGATTTTAAAGAGAGGGTGATGAGATTGAAAAATTATTGAATGATGGTGAGATTGAAAGAGAATGTGTAGACCGACCACACAAGGGGTCGGTGTCTTCAATAAAATCATTTTTCCCTCTAAAGTCTAAAAATATGGATTCATGTAATAAAATTGAGGAGTTTTGTTTTATTGATATATCTGATTCGTTCTTTGCTAAGATGCATGACCAGGATAACAATTATTTTGATTGTGTTGAGGAAGAGGAAGGGGTTGAGTATGATAAGCTCAAGACTTCGAATAGGTTTGGGGGAGAGATCCCCAAGAAAAAGAAGAAGAAGTTAAAGGCCAAGAAAAAGGCCACAAAGATCTCTTGGGCTCCCCCCGAGCTTATATCAAAGGGTGATTTTGTTTGGAAAGTGATGGGCATGTGCGCCCGTGAATGTGCAAAATGGGTGAAGGGGAGAAAAGCGAAGGCCAAAGAGAAGATGGTCATCTCCAATCTCCATTGAAGTGGGGATCCGGTCGAGCTAACGACCTTAACTAAAGCGCTAGTTGGGAGGCACCCCAACATGGTATGACTTTACTTGCTTTCCGTTTTTAATTTTCCGTCTTTTATGTCATGTCTTTTGCTTTTCATCTCCTCCCCTCCCGAATTTTGAGTTTTGCTTTCTTTTGGTTTTCATGCCATGAGGACATAACACTATTTAGGTTTGGGGGTGGTAGTATATTTATCATGTAGTGTAGGATGTCTTGTTTAGTTGTTTGTTTATATAAAAAAAATCGAGTCAAATTGTGTCTTCCTCTCATTTATTGAGGGGAAATGTTTGAACTACGGTGACATGAGCCTATTTCAATGAGTAGTCCGCTCATTGTTTTGGGGACGTAGGCAACCTTTGGTGCGATCAAGAATTTTAAAATTGTGTTGCTCACTTTATAATTGGGTTGCCACCCATGGTTTGTGAAGTTGTGATATGTTTTTTTTTTGGTTCTTGCATCTTATGTGCCATCATAGTTATAAAAGTAGAGTTGCATTAGAACATACCTATTTTGCTTCTCTTTTCACCACAACACTTTGCTTGCACGAGATTATGGTCACCAATTTAAGTGACCTTTATGGGATTACTTTACATATCCGGGGAAGCTAGAACATGATTGCACAATTGTCAATAACAAGTCAAGAGTTTATGAGATATTGGGCATGGCTTATGTGGTCAACTTAGGAAAGTGGGGATTGTAATGTTGAAAAGGGGCAAGTATCTTTGAAAAAAAACAAAAAAAAAGAAGAAAAGAAAAGAAAAGAAAATAAAGGTGTCTTCGTAAAGAAGAGTCATGGAATGGCAAGGATCAAAGCACAAAGAAATGTCAAGTTTTGAATCATGAAATCCTTGGTACCGATTCCTACTCCAAGATTGAATTAACTTTCTTGTAACTACGAAGACACTAATTTGTGCTTAGTTGTTTAACTTGCCCCTTGATTTGTCAAAGTTGAAATGGACATGAAAGGAAGATGGTGATGCAACATTTTGAGTGGAAATCTTGATTGTAGTGAGGTTCTAATGTAACTAGATAACTTCCTAAGCCATGTTCCCAATATGGATTAAGCGGGTTGACAATTGTGTGAAAGTGCTTATGAAAACCTGTCTATGCTTTTTGCATTATCATTCTTGATTTAGGATATTTCTTTAGTGAACCCATAAAGTATCTTACTTTGTTGGCAATGATCCCCCCTCACATCTCTTCACGGTGAAAAAGAATCATAATTGGTATGTGTTAGTGCAATGGTAAGTTTATGTTTATGTTGGCATATGATTGATTGCATTTTGGAAAGAATTTTGATACCGATGGTGGCAAACTTTTTATATTGTGAACAACACCCAAAAATATGTTTTTGTTTGCTTTGCTTGGTCATCTTAGTTTTAGAATTATGGGGTAGTTTTTAATTATATTTGTGTTTTATTTTACTCGGGGACGAGCAAAAGATAGGTTTGGGGGTATTTGATGGATATGTTTTCATATCCATTTTATATGTTCTAAATTCTATTTATTGCAAAATTTCCGAGTAAAAATGTAGTTTAATTATTTTGTTAGTGCTATTGTAATTTCAGGTTGAAAAGGTGAAAAATGGGTGGTTGAATGTGAAGAAAATATTAAATTTTGGAGCGGAGCAATCTTTGAGGGACTTTTGAGGCATTTTGGAAATGCAAGGCCTATTAGGAATTTCCATGGAAAGGGTTTGTAAGGAATTATTGAAGAATAGGAAAATTGGCATTGGCCAGCCCAGCTTCGGCGGCCGCCCATGGCCTCTTCAGCGCCCGCCCAAGAGTCTCGGCCCAGCTTCGGTGGCCGCCCTTCCCCTTCGGCGTTCGCCCTTGCTCCACGGCCCAGCTTGTGCGGCCGCCCATGGCCTCTTCAGCGACCGCCCATGCCTCAGCGCCCAGTCCATTTCCAGCGCTGTCTTGGTCATTGCTTGGGCTTCTTTGTATTTTTTTTCGTTGGGCTTTAATTCTTTTGGCCCAATCTCAGCCTTTATCAGCCTTCACTACAAGAATAAAGGTTTTTAGCCACGGTTGTCGGACCGTGGTTAATAGAGATAAAACCGTGGCTAATAGTATTTACCACGGTTTTGTCACGTTTTTACGTCTGAGGCTTTTGTGAGCGTCGCTTATACTGTTCTACGTTTTCTAAACCGTAACAAATAGTATTTGCTACGGTTATAGTCACGGTTAAAAACCGTAGCACAATAAGTGTGATATATGTTATTTTTTTATTTGTCACGGTTGTTGTGACATTTTAAAAACGGTGCAATTTGTAATACTTATGACAATTTAGAACCGTCATAAAAGTTATGTGCGACATATTAATCATTATTTGTATTGGTAATTAACGTGACAAATGATACCATAATGTGTGTTTTTCATAATTGTAACACAATTCAAGACTGTGATATATAGATTTTTTTTAATTATAAAACCTAATGTACTATATATTCATTGTAATACATTTAGTAGCAATAAAAGAGTTAAATGATCATTTTAATCGTAATGCATAAATTTTCATAAAAATTAAAAAACGATAACATAAGTTCTTAAACAAAAATCCTAAATAATTCATTCTAGTAAGTCAAATTTAACAACTATTTATATAAAGCATTTACTACTATTAAGCATTTGTCTGAAATTAAACATGTACAAAAGTGTAATCATGGCCATAATCTAGTCTAAAACATCGAGTTTAGAAGTTGAAATTGATGTTGAAGATCAAAAAGACATCATCAAGGCTCCAATCCTGTCATGCGTATACAAAAAAGCAAATCTTCATAAGTGAACGAATATCGTTGACAATTGAAAACATAAACAAAATCACGAGTACTTCATATTTTAGATTTAAAACAAATGGATAATAATTACTAATTGATGACATGACATATTATAAGTTTGAAAAAAACTAAAGAAATTAAGTAAAGAAAACTTGAGTATGATTTAAAAAAATTTACTTACAAAAAAAGTCATCTAGCTACAAATCTCATCTGACCCATCATCACCCAATGTTGTAGGAATCTGTGAACAAGAAAATGATGTAGATTAGTCATAAGTTGGAGTAACCTTATCAAATAAATACAATAGAAATGCCTGAAATCCAAGTAAATAACTGTAAGGACTAGAATACAATCACTCAATATAACCTAGAACAAATGAAGTAAGAGAATTGGTATAAGAAAGTTGGATAGGAGAAAGCTTAGACGTACCATCAGGGGCCTGCTTCTCATATTTAGTCACATTGGAAATGTTGAAAACTCCCTTTATATTTACAGCTGTAATCATACAAGGAGAAAGAATAAATAAACGAAATAGAAAGAGGTCTTGCTAACAAGTTGCCACAGGCCCCTAGTTGAATATTCCTTTTCTAGAATGACTACACATTAATAACACTCATGAATGAATGTGTGAATGTTCCCAGTGCATTGTGAGGCTTTCTGATGCAAACTATTCCACAAAGGCACTTGTTAACTGAGTGAAACGAAAAACGAGACGGGAGGATTAAGAATAACTACCTGAGCGTTCGACAATGGGAAAAAATGTGCAAGAAACATTATAATTTGACCACAAAACACCACATCATTTGCCTGCAGAGTTCATTAATAAAACACTGAGCAGAAAGACATCAAGCGGAACTAAAATTTTGAAATGATGTGAGAAGCAATTAAGTTTATGAAGATAACCCGGGTCTGGTGCATATATCACAACGTCGTTAGCTAATATTGGGCTCAAGGGTAAAGAGTAAAGAATCTCTTACAGCGCCCCCCTCTTCCCCAAATAGAAGTTTACAGAGTGAACACCTAGGGAGTTTTGTTACTATTGATACCAATGAGAGACTACAAATGAAAATGGAAAAGAACAAAATTTATATTATGAGCAGATTATACCTTTGACAGACGATGCAGAAGTTGATTGCATGTCCTCAACATCACAAGTTTTCCTCGTGCAAATAATTCTGGCTACATAAGAATACATCAAAGATTAGAACAAAGACAACTGTTCAAGCTGGTAGAGGTAAATTTCTCTCCCCTCTGGTACTTGTCAAAACAGAAAAAAGCAAAGCGGTGAAGTACTGCGGTATCGTCTAAAAGACAATGGTCTACTACTGAAATTACCCGGATCCGAGAGGCAGCGCGCTCGCGCCCCGGCATCTGGCATCATTTCGCTCGTTGGAGGTGTCTCGCCGTTTGTTTTCGCATTTGTAGAGTCGCCACGCCGTTTTTATTAAGCCCAAAACATTGAAAAAGGGCATCAGTTTAAAAATAAACTGTTTTTGTTGTGTGATGAGATTTTTGAGTTCGGAGGTCAGATGACTCCTCGGGAAGAGAATATTAGAATATTAGAGCTCACTCGAGTCGCCTCGTAAAACGAGTCTTTCGGATACCCCTAATATTCTTTAACTGTTGTGTGTGTGTGTGTGTGCTTTTAAAAATGCATGCTGTATCGGATGTCTACATTGTATGCTATGTATGGAAATGTATTGAAATAATGTAGGAAGGAAGCCTTACCAATGTTGGTTTGTGTCTGTCTTCCGCAGGGGAATAGTGTTTGAGGTCGGAATAGTGTTCCGGTACGGAATGGGATTGCTTCGGGAGGTGCCGGTTGTCTGCGGACAGAGTTTCGGCGTGAGTTGATGCTGCAGGCTGCGTTCGGGCAGAGGTTCGGCGTGCGTTGGAATCGCAGGGATCACTCGGGCAGAGGTTCGGCGTGCGTTGGAATCGTTGGTTGGATTCGGGCAGAGGTTCGGCGTGGTTTGGGATCGCCGGTTTGACTCGAAAAGAGGTTCGGCGTGCGTTGGAATCGTTGGTTGGATTCGGGCAGAGGTTTGGCGTGCGTTGGAATCGCAGGGATCACTCGGGCAGAGGTTCGACGTGCGTTGGAATCGTTGGTTGGATTCGGGCAGAGGTTCGGCGTGGTTTAGGATCGCCGGTTTGACTCGAAAAGAGCCGGGATGCCTCGGGAAAGACCAGGCAAGGCCTCGGAGTACCACGAGGGGCCTCAGAGTACCTCGAGAGTGCCTCGGGAAGGATCCGAAAGGGGCCGGGAGTGCCTCGGAAGGACTTAGAGGGGAAGCCAGAAGGCCTAGGGAGAGAGTAGAAGAAGGATGGTGTGTGAAAATGAGGAGGGGGAGCCCTCTATTTATAGTAAAAATTTTCGTGCAAGAAGGTCCGTACGGACCTTCTAGGTAAACCAGAATTTTGGTTTTCCTCGATTTGAGAGAATATGTGATGATGGTGAATATTCTGGAATTATGATGTCCCCTGTGCAATAAGGTCCGTACGGACCATCTTGGCATGCAAAGAGGTCCGTACGGACCAACCATGCATGAGGGTAATCATTTTCTCCGGGATTTGAGGGAATATTGTGGACTTTAAGAAGATTCAGTAATTATTAAAGCAAAGAGGTCCGTACGGACCACATATGCTTTTCTAATTTCCTGAAAATTCCCAAAAGGTCCTTTTGTCCCTTTTTATCCCAGAAAGGCTCCTCCCTTGGTTTGGCTGAGGGTTTAAAGAGGGTTTTGAGTGCCAGAGGTCTTCGAGACTGCGTTGATGAGTCTGCGGTGTTTCCCGTGTGTTTGAAAGAGGGTGATCCAGATTGGGGTACTTACAGAAGCCCCTCGACGACGTCACTTACGGAGGAAGTGGGGTCGTCGATAAGATAAGGGTCCTAATCTGGATCGCGTGTTGGGAGAGGAAGTGACCGTGTAGGTCTGTGTGAGGACGTGGTGGTGTCCTATTGTGTGACCGTTTAGGTCAGTTGGCTGGACCCTGTGATAGGATTCCTACGTATCCCTGACGGGAATCAAGCCTGATCGTAGTTCGGGTGTGGGGTGAGTGTTTGTGGTGCACGAGGACGGAAGAGGTCCTCTGACTGAAACTTTGTGTGTGGACGTGGTAGTGTCGTGTGGGTGACCGCATAGGTCGATGGTGAGGACGTGGAGGCGTCCTGGGTGACCGTATAGGTCGATGGCTGGACCCTATGATAGGATTCCTACGTATTCCTGGCGGGAATCAAGCCTGGTCGTAGTTCAGAGGTGGTGAATTTGTGAGTGTATGTGGGCGTGGTGGTGCCCTGAAGTGTCGTGTGACCGCCGAGGTCAGTGATAAGGACAGGGTGGTGTCCTAAGATGTGGTGAACGCCGAGGTCAAACGTGAGGACGTTGGTGGTGTCCTGGGATGGAAATTTTACGATTTTCCTAATCGGGTGGTTTAAGGCCTTCCGGGCCGGAGATAGTGATTTGGGAGGTTTATACGGTCTTCCGGACCGAGTGATTTAAAGCCTTCCGGGCTGGAGGTAGTAGTTTGGCTGATTTATACAGTCTCCCGGACTGAGTGGTTTAAAGCCTTCCGGGCTGCGGATATTGATTTGGCTGATTTATACAGTCTCCCGGACTGAGTGATTTAAAGTCTTCCGGGCTGGAGATAGTAGTTTGGCTGATTTATACAGTCTCCCGGACTGAGTGATTTAAAGCCTTCCGGGCTGAGATAGTATGAGGACTTGAGTCGTCTTCTGGTTGCAGTTGTGCCATGTGTGAGGACTTGAATCGTCTTCTGGATGTGGTTGTGCCATGAGTGAGGACTTGAATCGTCTTCTGGCTGTGGTTGTGCCATGCATGAGGACTTGAATCGTCTTCTGGCTATGGTTGTGCCATGCGTGGGGACTTGAATCGTCTTCTGGCTGTGGTTGGTGCCATGCGTGAGGACTTTGAATCGTCTTCTGGCGACGGTTGGTGCCATGCGTGAGGACTTTGAATCGTCTTCTGGCTGCGGTTGGTGCCATGCGTGAGGACTTTGAATCGTCTTCTGGCGGCGGTTGGTGCCATGCGTGAGGACTTTGAATCGTCTTCTGGCTGCGGTTGTGCCATGCGTGAGGACTTGAATCGTCTTCTGGCGGCGGTTGGTGCCATGCGTGAGGACTTTGAATCGTCTTCTGGCGGCGGTTGGTGCCATGCGTGAGGACTTTGAATCGTCTTCTGGCTGTAGTTGTGGAGGCATGGCTGCCTTGAGCTTTGATTGCGAGAGGTGTGAATGCCTTGCGCTTTGTCTGCTGGGGAAAAGGTTGGACTTACGATGACTGCCGGTGTTTATCCGTTGGGGATTATCGTGGCCTTGTAGGGGCTTGCAAGGATTCCCTTTTTGGCTTGCTGGGGAAGGAGCTCGGGCTCACTTTGATGGCCGGTGTTCATCTGCTGGGGATTATCGTGACCTTGTAGGGGCCTTTTCCGCTGAAAAGATGTCTTCGGTCCTGTTTTGAGGGCCGGTGCTTGAGTTGCCGTTGAGCGTTTTGGAGGCGCCTTGTGCCTTGAGATTTGTACTTGGAGGTGCGGGCTCCTTCTTGCGCTTGTTTTGCCGTTGAGTGGGCGGAGTCCGGGCTTACATTGACGGCCGGTGGTTGAATTGCCGTTGAGTGGGCGAGGTCCGGGCTTACGCTGACTGCCGGTGTTTGAATTGCCGTTGAGTGGGCGAGGTCCGGGCTTACGCTGACTGCCGGTGGTTGAATTGCCGTTGAGTGGGCGAGGTCCGGGCTTACGCTGACGGCCGGTGGTTGAATTGTCGTTGAGTGGGCAAGGTCCGAGCTTACGCTGACGGTCGGTGGTTGAATTGCCGTTGAGTGGGCAAGGTCCGGGCTTACACTGACTGCCGGTTGTTGAATTGCCGTTGAGTGGGCAAGGTCCGGGCTTACACTGACGGCCGGTGTTTGAATTGCAGCCCGGCCGGTGTTTGAATTGCCGTTGAGTGGGCGAGGTCCGGGCTTACGCTGACGGCCGGTGGTTGAATTGCCGTTGAGTGGGCAAGGTCCGGGCTTACGCTGACTGCCGGTGGTTGAATTGTCGTTGAGTGGGCAAGGTCCGGGCTTACACTGACGGCCGGTGTTTGAATTGTCGTTGAGTGGGCAAGGTCCGGGCTTACGCTGACTGCCGGTGGTTGAATTGCCATTGAGTGGGCAAGGTCCGGGCTTACATTGACGGCCGGTGGTTGAATTGCCGTTGAGTGGGCAAGGTCCGGGCTTATGCTGACGGCCGGTGTTTGAATTGCCGTTGAGTGGGCGAGGTCAGGTCTTACGCTGACGGCCGGTGGTTAAATTGTCGTTGAGTGGGCAAGGTCCGGGCTTACACTGATGGCCGGTGGTTGAATTGCCGTTGAGTGGGCGAGGTCCGGGCTTACGTTGACGGCCGGTGGTTGAATTGCCGTTGAGTGGGCAAGGTCCGGGCTTACACTGACGGCCGGTGTTTGAATTGATGGGTTAGGGACCATACTGCACTTGAATTTGCTGGAAAAGGCCTTAGGACAGCCAGGGACAAAGATTATAAGGGCAGGAAAGTAATTTGGCCCTCCCTTGCAAGAAGGTCCGTACGGACCAACCTGGGATGCAAAGAGGTCCGTACGGACCAAGTATGAATTTTACAGTTCCCAGATTTTGACCGGGTTAAAAACCCGAGGCATCCCCTTCATTTCCCATTTCCAGTTTGTGAACCAGCCGAGAGAGAGAGAGAGGAAGAAACCTCAATTGTTAACCAAAATCTTCCATTTTTCGCTTGAATTGCTCGCAATGGCGGAAGGATCTCGGAGAGGTCGTCGACAACGCAGTCAAGAAGTGGTCGAGCAGCGGATGGAGCTCCAAAGAAATTGGATCTCTTTTGTTCCATCTTCGAAGAATCCGGATGTATTGTATCCGAATCCGGAGGTGCACAATCGTCGATCTAGGAACGTCGGGGAGGTAAGAAATCCGTCCCATTTTGATTCCTTGCTTGAGATTTTGAATGCTAAAACTAGATTTTAGTTTTTTCACATTTTTGGGGCTTTTGTTATTTGACATGCTTTTTTGTGAAATTCTTGATGAATTGTTGAAAATTGGCATGTAAAAATTGTGGGTATGTGTATTTTGTGCAGAAATGTGTAGATTAGCTCTTATTTGTGAAAATAAAGTGCCTCTCTAATGAAATGCATGCTTTGGTGTTTTGTACCTAATGCTATTTCTGTTATGTACATTGTGAGAAAAACTGTCGTGTAGTGACAAATTTTGTGAAAAAATGTGACATGTGCCTTGTTTTGTGACGGGTTTTGTCTGAAAATGTGTGCCGTGTAGGGACGGACTTTTTCTTTTGAAAACGTGTCATGCAGTGTGTGCCGTGTTTTTGGGTGACGGACTCTGTGGGGAGAATATGTGCAATATGTGCCGTGTTTTGTGACGGGTTATTTTGAAAATGTGTCGTGAAGGGCTTAATCCCTCTTTTGAGAAAATTTGTACAGTGTGTGCCGTGTTTTTGTGACGGACTGCATGGGAAAAATTATGTGTATAATGTATGTGAAAATTATGTGTCGTGTTTTGTGACGGGTTGCATGTAAAAATTATGTGCATTATGTGCCGTGTTTTGTGACGGGTTATATGTGCTTTGCTTTTCTTTTGGTGTTAAGTACTTGTGATTGACGTACCTTTGCTGTGTTTACCTGCAGGATGAGGGGCTCTTGGCTGGGAAGGCCAAGAAGATGAAGACTCGGGGATCGCTCGAGGCCATTGTGAGCTGTGGCAGCAGATGCCGGACTTTTCTGTGGATGGCAGGCCGAGCCCCAGGAGGCTGGTCTATGCTTCTGGCCTGGGTGTGTTCGTAGAGAACCTGGCAGGGGTTTCTGACACGAGGAAGAACAAGAGCATCTTCCTTGGCCTTTCTGAGTATTGGTGGGATACCACCCACACCTTCCATCTGAGCTGGGGTGAGGTGACAGTGACGCCCACCGACTTCGCTGCGATTACCGGGCTCTCCTTCAAAGGAGGGCCAGTGCGGTGGAGAGATAGGATAGCTGAGGATGTGCTGACTGAGCTGCTGGGCTTTGCGCCTGTTCCTCGCAGGGGTCTCGGCATGTTGTACAGTGATGTTGAGATGAGGATCACGGCCAGTATTGGGTCCTATGTTCGGGGTACCGGCCAGGTGACGGCGGAGCAGCTGGCGCGCTCCTTCCTGTGGTTTGCACTTTCCGAGACTTTGTTCTCGAATCACTCGACCACGGCTCTATTTGCTCTGTTGGAGAGCTTGATTGATTTGGAGAGGGTTTGTGATATTGCTTGGGGCGAGGCAGGCTTGGCCGAGCTCTACTTCTCTTTGGACCGGTTTAGCCGGGGTGTAGCCAGTTCTTTGGCCTGTTTTGACTTTGCTTTGGAGGTATGAGTTTATTGCTGTTTTTGATTTAGCGACTTGTCGTTTCTCCGTTTTCTTTTGCACTGAGTCTTTTATGCTTTTGTCGCAGGTGTGGTTCTATGAAATCTTCCAGTGCTTCCCGTGGGATAGAGATCCTGGGGCTGTAGCTGCGTATCCTGCTATTCTAGGCTGGGCTCGTTCGGCGAGGAAGAGGAGGACCAACAGGGGGAAGCTCACCATCGCCTACGGGGATGTGCAGGAGCGTCTGGAGAGAGGTAGCCCGGAGGGGTTTGTTTTGTATGGAGAGGAGTATGGAGCCTTCGTGAGGAGGAAGTTGAGGACGCCACAGGTGTTGGCGAGGGAGAGGGAGGCTGGTCCGCAGGTTCCCCCAGAGGTTCCGGTGCCTGGGCCGGATTTCACGTATGTCCGTGGGGACTCATCGAGGAGGAGGGTGTCTGTACCCGTCCCTGAGCAGGCTCCTGCTGCATACCGAGTGGATCCTGATAGATCGGTGAGTGTGCTTACTCTTTTCCATCTTGGCACCTTTTCTGTATTTTTCTCTTTTTGTTGAGTATGCCTGCATTGCTGAGTGTTTCTTTGGCTGCTTGCTTGTGCAGGTCCCGGGGAGAGTCTATGATACGCTGATCCGCCGTTATGTGGCAATGCGGTCCTTCACGAAGAAGATGGCGTCGAAGATGTCTTGCCGGTCTTCGCGACGTGTGCCGGCGTACACGCCGATGCCTTCGAGGCATTCTATAGATGCTCCTCCACCGAGAGCCGAGCCGGAGCCACAGCAGGAGGGACCTTCGCGGGGGCGGCATAGCATGGATGCTGGGACGTCTTCGGGAGCTCCGAGGCCGCAGACCCTTTACCAGTTCTTTCCTCCGCCAGATGCACAGGGTGAGGGATCGTCAGAGCCTTCTTTCTTTGATCCTTTCGTCGGATTTGATCCTTCGGATTACTTTGAGTGGCAGCCTCCGGAGGGGGCTCGGTATTCTGATGACGAGGATATGACTGGCGAGTTCACCGGGATGCCCCACTTCTCTCTTGACGATCTTGGCGAGGATGATGATGCCGAAGAGTCGGATTAGGGTTCATTTGTTTTCCCTCTTTCCATATCTTCTTTTTTTTTCTTTTAGCAACAGACATTAGATGTACCTGTAAAAAAACACTCGTATTTGCATGGCAAAAGTATTTTATTTAAGATATAATGTCGTTTTTGTGATTCCCGGGAATTGTCCTAGGAATTGTTGCTATTATTTATTTTATTTTGTGCATGCCACGTGAGCTGAGAGTGCGTTTGTGGGTAGTGTATGCTTGCCGGAAATGGCTTTGGCCAGTGTTTGGGCAGTTTGGAGCAAGGTCCTGCTGGGGACCGTGGTTGTTGTACTGTTTGCTGGGGAAATGGGTCCTGGTTGCAAAGAGGTCCGTACGGACAAACCTACCTTGCAAAGAGGTCCGTACGGACCAGTATTGCTTTTGGGAAGGAAATAAATGCTTTCCAGTGTCTGGTCTTTCCCATTCCCCATTTGCAGCCATTTTTGAGCTTTCTTCCCCATTTTCTCTAGGAACCTCCATTTTTGCCATGGATTCTTCGTACGTTCCAAGAATTTTGCCAAGGCTTTCGCAGGAGAGGCAAGCACACTTCCTTGAGCAGCTGAAAACGTGGATGCGACGCCGTATGAGGCATCAGAGGCGGGCTTGCGAGGTAAGGTTTCGTCTTTGCTCGATTTGGTCCTTTAAGGAGTTGGTTCCTGATTGGGAGTTGTTGCGGGCTGCCGCGAAGTTCTGGGATGTGAGGAGGCATGTGTATTGCTTCTCCTACAATGAAATGGTGCCCACTTTAGAGGATTTTCGGGCTTTGATTGGAGGACCGGAGGTGGAGGCCATCTCGCTTCCTTTGATTGGTGGTGCTGCCGTGAGCGTGAAGCTTGCAGGCTTTCTTCGGACTTCGTTGGAAGAAGTGCAGGGCATGATCCTTGATTCGGGTCATATTGTCATTTCTGCGCTGCCGGAGCGGTTCATGGTTGATGATGAGAGTGACGTCTCTTGGGATGCATTTGCCTTGTGCGTGATAGCGACGCTTTTCATGGTCAGCTCCCTTGGCATTTGCGAGGGCGCTTTGCTAGACGTGGTTGGGCACTGCAGAGCCGGAGAGGATATTGTCCTGTTGGTGCTGGGGGAGACTCTTCATGGTATTGACCGTCTAGCGACTGGGGATCGGTTCATGAGAGGGGGAAGCCCCGCTTTGCTCACCTTGTGGCTGCGAGAGAGACTTCAGGCCATGCCCGAGGCTCCGACGTCATTTAGCCCGTGGTCATTTGCTCGGCGACCTCTTGTGTTGGACATGGATCGGTCACGCCTGGGAGAGATGGATGGCACGGCTTAGTACGCATCAGATCCGCGGTGGGTTCCGCACCGGGGATTGAGACTAGGAGGGCCTTTCGGGAAGGGTCTGTGTCGTCGTAGTTCCGGGTTTGTCTTGGTCCTCCTTCTATATTTCGTCGCTTGTTTCCGGCGGTTTGGGATGAAGCAGAGCCTTTGTTGGTGGGATGACCTTGCTCTTGCGGAGATAGTTCCTCTTTGTATGGCGGCTCCAGGTGCTTTCTTGTATTTTCTGAGGGTATGGAAGTATTCCGCTTTCCCTCCTGTGGTGCTCCTTAGACGTCGGGAGAGTGTCGTATTGACGACTCGGTGCCTGGCACAGTACGAGCAACGTGTTGGGCGATCCCAGTGGCTTTGGAGAGCAGGCGTGTAGCGATTCTGGGACCCGGTTGCCGTAGTAGCTATTGCCTTAGGAGTGCCGAAGCCTGGTCTGACCCTTTGGATGTTATGGGAGACACTTTGTTTGACTACGAGACTAGAGTTGACCGACTGACGGGGAGAGGTCCTCTTTTGCAGACTCGCAGGGAGGATATTCGAGCCGAAGCACGGGCGAATGAAGCCCTGAGAGCTGCTGGATTGTTTGACTCTACGGGGAGGACCCCTGATCTCGGACTGAGAGACGCAGAGTTGGTTTGCGTGGAGCGAAAGAAGACTCGCCAGGGACGAGGGAAGAAAAGAAAGAATGGCGAGGGGACAAGCGCAGATGGCGCGGAATGACCTCCTAGGTATCCATTCATTGCATTGCAAACACATTATTTGTTAAATGTATTAAGCTGTCTTTTAGCATGTTGTGAACTTGAGAGTAGACCGTGCTTGAACTCATCAAGAAATGTTGTAACCGTTAGTGATTTGTGATTTACTTTTAAAGCTTTGTCGAGACGCAAGATCTCTTGTTTGCTTTTGTGTATTTTGTGAACCTTGACGGCGTTCATCTTTGGATTTTTCTGTTACATTCGCGGACTGAAGCGGCCTGGGCCCTGACGGCAATCCCCCTTGCTTGGGTTCTGTGTTTGGGAGGTTGGATGATCCCCTGACAAGTCGTTTTGACGGTCTTTTCAGTAGCTTCCTTGCCTCTTGTTGGCGTCGAGCTCTTGACTTCATTTTTTTGTAGCTTCTGCTTGAGCTTCTTTTGTTTTTTTTTTTTTTGTGAGCCTTTGCTCGAGCTCCTTTTTTTTCGAAGCGCGTGAGGGCGAAGACAAGCCCCTGGCTTGGAAGCAAACATGAGTCAGTCGTTTGATGCTGAGTGACTCTCGGATGTCCTTTGATGTTGCCGTCGCTGTTTGACTTGGTCAAGATGATTGTGAGGGCATGCTCCTGGAAAGTGTGTAGTTTGATGGAGGTCTTGATCGACATTCAAACTTTTGCCTTTTTTGTGTATTTTTAAACCGGACCAATTAAGGTTGCCTACGTTCCCCCGGACTAGAGGGCTCAGGTCTGCATAGTTCGACACTACAAGGAGTGCCAAGAGATGCACATTTGTTCTTATTTAGGCGAAGTATCTACGGAGCTTGCTTCCGTTGACCGGATTCATGAAGGGATTGCCGTCTAGGTCTGTTAGCTTCATGGCTCCTCCGGAGAAGATCTTTTGAACCACGAAAGGGCCGATCCACGTTGGTTCCCATTTTCCCAGTGGGTTGGTTCGAGTGGGAGGCTTTTCTTTGAGTACCAGATCGCCTTCCCTGATGTCTCGGGACTTGACTTTCTTGTCGAAAGCTCTAGCCATCCTGCTTTGGTAGGCTCGGACGTGTTCCATGGCCTTTAGTCGTCGCTCGTCTAGCAGAGCCAATTCGTCATGTCGGCTTCGGAGCCATTCGACTTCGTTGATGTCGTTTTCCAGCAGCACTCGGAGTGAGGGAATTTCCAATTCAATGGGAAGGACTGCTTCCATCCCGTATGTCAGGGCGAATGGGGTTTCTCCCGTGGCTGTTCTGACGGATGTTCGGTAGCCCCAAAGTGCAAGGTGCAGCTTCTCGGGCCAATCTCGTCCTCGGGTGGTCATTTTTCGGATGATCCGTTCGAGGGTCTTGTTTGCTGCTTCTACGGCGCCATTTGTTTGTGGCCGGTAAGGAGAAGATTTGTGGCGTGTAATCTTGAATTCGGCCAGCAATCTGTCGCATTCCCCTTCGAAGTGTGAGCCGTTGTCTGATATGACTTCATTTGGGATGCCGTATCGACAGATGATGTTTTCCTTGAGGAAATGCGCGACCTTCTTTGAGGTGAGTATCTTGTAGGACTTGGCTTCGACCCATTTGGTGAAGTAGTCGATGGCTACTAAGATGAACTCGTGGCCCGATTCTTTGCTGGCGGAGCGATTTTTCCGATGACGTCGATTCCCCAAGTGGCAAATGGCCAGGGTGTAGTCATGCAGTAGAGGTCGTGGGGAGGTAGATGATTGAGATTGGAGAACCGTTGACACTTGTCGCAGCTTCGGACAAAGTGGATGCAGTCTGCCTCCATGGAGATCCAGTAGTAGCCCATCCTGAGAATGATTTGCATCAGGGCTCTGGCGTTCATGTGGGGACCGCAAGCCCCATTGTGGACTTCGTTCATGAACTTGCTTGCTTCTTTCTGGCTGATGCAGCGTAGGAGTGGTCCATGGTAGCGTTTCTTGTACAGCATGTCTTCAAGGATGACAAAGTGAGAGGCGAGGCGTTTTAGGGCCATGATGCTCTTGGCTTTGACCCCTTCTCTGTGTTGGCCTTCCTCGTTCATGAAGGCAGTTTCCCCGTTTTTGAGGTATTGGAAGATCTGGTTATACCATGGCTCATTGATGGGCTTAGGTTCTGGTTCGATCTCGCAACAGTAGGCAGGAATTTCCTTTCGTCCGACTTTGAAGGGTTTGATTGCTTTTCCTTCAGGGATTTCTACGAGTGAAGCCAAGGTGGCTAAGGCGTCTGCAAACCTGTTTCGGTCTCTTGGCAGGTAATGGAAGGTGACTTCTTCGAATTGCGTGATGAGGTCCTCCATGCAGGCATGGTATTTTTGCAAGCCTGGGTCTATGGTTTTCCATTTGTTGGAAACTTGGTTGATGATCAGGGCCGAGTCCCCATAGACTTCAAGTTTCTGGACATTCCTCTCGAGTGCGGCTTGTAATCCGGCAGCGCAGGCTTCGTATTCGGCGGCATTGTTGGTTACCTCGAAATTGAGCTTTATGGCGATTGGGGTGTGCTCGTCCTTGGGATCGACCAAGAGCATACCAATGCCATTTCCTTTTTTGTTGGCTGCTCCATCGAAGAACAGTTGCCATTGATTTTCGCCTTCGATTGCGAAGATTCCCTCGTCTGGAAATTGTGGTTCTGGGCCTCGAGCTTCGTCAGTTGGGAAGTCAGCCAGTTGTTCAGCCATTGCCCGTCCCTTGATTGACTTTTGGTTCACGTACTTGATGTCAAATTCCGCTAGGAAGAAAGACCATTTGGCGAGCCTCATTGACAGAGATGGTTTGTCGAAGAGGTATTTGACTGGGTCCATTTTGGAAACCAAGTGTACCGTGTGCGACTGCATGTAGTGCCGTAATTTTCCGACAACCCATACCAGAGCTGCGCAGGTTTTCTCGAGTGCCGAGTAATTGAGTTCGCTGCCTTGAAACTTTCGACTGACGAAGTAGATGGCGTTTTTGACTCGTGACTCTTTCTTTTCTTGACAGAGCATGGCTCCCACTGCGGTGTCGGTCACAGTTAGGTATAGCAACAGTGGCTTCTCCTCGTGGGGAGGACAGAGAATCGGAGGACTCACAAGGTACGCCTTTATTTTTTCAAAGGCATCTTGGCATTCTGAGTTCCATTCAATATCGGCGTTTTTCTTCATCAGTTTGAAGATTGGCTCGCACATGGAGGTCAATTGGTTGTGAAGTGGGCGATATCGCGGGCGGCCCATGAAGCTTTTCACCTCTGTCTGAGTTTGTGGTGGTCTCATTTCGATGATGGCCTTGATCTTTTGAGGATCAACCTCGATGCCTCTCTCGGTGACCATGTACCCCAAGACCTTGCCTCGGCTGACCCCAAAAGTACATTTGGCAGGGTTTAGCCTCATTGAGTGTTTTCGGAGGCGATTGAAGAACTTTCTCAAGTCTATGAGGCGTTGTCCATCTGATCCCTTTGAGTGGATGATCATGTCATCGACGTACACTTCGATCTCTTTGTGGATCATGTCATGGAAGAGGGCGGTTGCTGCCCATTGGTAGGTAGCCCCAGCGTTCTTTAGTCCGAACGGCATTACTGTGTAGCAGTAGGTTCCCCAGGGGGTTGTGAAGGCTGTCTTTTCTTGATCTTCTTCGGCCATCTTGATTTGATTGTAGCCGGCAAACCCGTCCACGAAGGACTTGACTTCGAAATTGGCTGTAGTGTCTACCAACATGTCGATGTTGGGTAGTGGGAAGTCGTCCTTGGGACTTGCTTTGTTGAGATCTCGGAAGTCCACGCAGCAGCGCACTTTTCCGTTGGCCTTGGTGACCGTGACTATATTGGAGAGCCATGTGGGGTACTCGATCACCCTGATGAAGCCGACGCGAAGCATCTTCTCAATCTCTTTCTTGACTTGTAAAGACCATTCTGGCTTGATTCGACGTAGCTTTTGCTTGATGGGCTTAGCCTCGGGATTCAAGGAAATCCGATGTTCTACAATGTTTGGATCTAATCCAGGCATGTCTCGGTAAGACCAAGCGAACATGTCCACAAATTCTTTGAGCAGTTCAGTCAATGCGTCTTGCTCTGTGCCGGTGAAGAAACTTCCGATTTGCGTCTCTTTTGGCTCTTCAGCAGTTCCCAAATTCACTTTGGTTAAAACCTCCTCGGCAGCTTGGGCCCGGTTTTTCTCTCGTTTGACAACATGCTTAAAGATGTGCTTAATGTATTGTTCATTTAATGTGTCTGCTTCTTTATCAAGTGAATCGTTATTAACTGTTTGTGTGTTAGTTAATTTATCAGTTGTTAAAGATGCAATGAGAGGATACTCGGAAAGATCGAAGCATTCATTAAGAGCATACGGGAATACATTATTGGCAATGAGTTCGTAATCTTCTGGCGTGAGGCCATCAGATGACTCGAGAGACTCAAATTCAAAGATAATGGACTCAGGATGAGTTATGACACTGGACTCTAAGACTCGAGGGGTCAGACCAAGTTGTTCGATCATGTCCTTTTTGCTGGCAGCAGGTCCGGAGAAGGTGGCCCAGTTATTGAGTGGCAATGAGCTTGACAGGAGACGGGGTTTGAAAGGCTTTGTGTCACCGTTCCCGATCATGGCTATCACAGAGTTATCAGAAACAAAATCGATTAGATCTGGCATCTCGATTTCTTCCTTGAAGAGCAGGTGGAACAGTGGCTCGTTCCAAGCATTGTCTGCGGAGTCTTTTGCTCTTATCTTGGGTATTGCTAGCTCGAATGCAGATTCGTCTCGCTTGTGGCAGACAGGGTTGTTGACAGAGAGTTTTTCGAGTTCTTCTGCCAAAGAGGGAGTTTTTCCGAACCAAAATTCATTGTGAATAGTGGTGGTCGTGGGTCCCGGCAGAGGTGGTTCGTCGAGAAATGCTCTTCGGACGGGATTTGCCTTGAGGCCTCTGAATCTTGCAATGTTCTGTTGGAGCTTGTCCATGGTTGTCGGCCCGCCTTGTTTGGCGTTGATCAACTCTGTTCCCTTTCCTGGATCTTTTTTCAAGTTGTTGTCCTTTTGTATGAAGTACTTGGTCATGTCGAAGCTGTAGGGACGAAGATCGGAGGTTGCGTACAAGCCTCTTTTGTTATCTGTGGAGCGTTTCCGTGCAGCTCGCTTGTCCTCCGCAATGTGTTCGGGAGTAGGAATGTATCCCAGGCCATGCAGGGTATTCTGTTCTTTGAAATTGATGATTTGTTGGGTACCTTGATGGCGTTTTCCCAAACCGAGCCCCGGGATGTAGTTCATGTGCTTCATCATTTTCATCGGGGGAGGAATCTTGTCCCAAATCAAAGGCAAGTCTATGTGGCACACCTGGGCCTTTGGGCTTTCGATGGTGAACCCCGTTAGCATCATGCCGTCATCATCGTGTTTGATCTCTAAAACCGGGACACCGTTGGTGTCGGTCCTTTCAGTGACTATGCTATCACCGTAGATGATGGTTAGATCTGTTCCTTGGACGAACTTTACGCATTGATGGAGAGTGGATGCCACTCCATTGATCTGGTGTAGCCAAGGGCGTCCCAAAATGGCAGTGAATGTGATCGGGATGTCGATGACTTGGAAGTCAGTCGGGACCATTTGTTTTCCGAACCATAGGTTTAAGGTGGCTATTCCCAAGACTGGGCAGGACGTTGAGTCGTATGCCTTGATTGCCTGAGTTGAGGGCTTCAGATCAGTTGCTTTGATCCCTAGCAGATCCATCATTTTGGCTGGAAGGACGTTCATGGATGATCCCCCATCTACCAAGACCCGAGGGAGACGGCGTTCGTCTAGTTGAACTGTTATGTAGAGAGGCTCATTGTGGTCAGCCCCGAATTTTGGAAGGTCGAGCTCTGTGAAAGTGATAATGTTGCTGTAGTTAACATTGCCGATCATCTGAACTGCTTCATCGGGTGTCATTGTGATGGGAACCATGGTCTGGGCCAGGGTTTCTTCCAACTTGAGCTTGTGTGGGTAAGATGAAGTGAGTAAGGACCAGAGCGAGATGTTAGCCTGAGTACGCTTGAGCTGGGCTAAGATAGGATTTTCAGCCTTTGGGTCCAGGGTTTCAGCTTCTTTGGCATAGGGCCCCTTTTCAGTTCGTGGCTCAGGTATGGCTGGCCTTTTATCTGCCCGTGGAGGATTTGTTGGGATCTGACCGGAACGTGTCAAAACGTTCACCTCTGGCTTTACTGCTTGGCTTGCCTCTCCTATCTCTGTAATGGGAGGACCTTGGTTGGCGTAGGGCCAGACTGCGCATTTTAATTCGTTCACCGTCATAGCTTTTGTGAGGACATCCACAGTGGCTTTGAGATCTTCCCAAGACAGGGGTTGAGGTATCTGGACCTTCGGGCCTTTGGTGGCGGTGCAGAGCTCGTCCCAGCTGATCATGGAGCAGACGTTGCCGTGGCCTTGTGCAGAGCTAGGCTGGGGAGACTTGCTGGAGTAGATGACGTAGTAGTCAAACTTTCCTGAGGGCTCTCCAAGGGTTCCGACTGTGGGATCACCGGATTCATACCTCTTCTTCAGTTTTTTGTTGAGAAGAGGGCTTCTTCTTTCTTCGAGGACGGCCCTCGTTCATTTCATCCTGGAATTCCATTTCAAGACAAGCACTGCAATCACAGACGTCCCACCAGATATGTTCGTTGTTCGGCGGTGGTACCGGGATCTCAGGAGGCTGAATGGGCAGGCTTTCCTCTGGAGGGTCTTGTGGCCTTATGTCATAACTGCACGGCTCGTATGAGGGTAACAGGTTGACTTCTGGGAGATAACGAGAAACGTTAGAAGCTGCAGGAGCAGTCGTGGCTTGGGAAGCCCCAGGTAGGTGGGTGGCTAATGTTCCAAAGTGGTGCATGGTACCTTCAATCCAGGCTTGTTGTTCACCTTGGCGTTTTTCAATAGCCATGAGGGCCTGCCAAACTTCTTCCAGTGTTGGGAAATTCCTTGGGGGTAGGGTCCCGTTCTCATCGTTGTTATCCACTGACTTGGCCATGAGGAATTGACGGACTGTCCTGGTGACAGAGCTGGGAAGGGGGTAGGACCTTGCTGTTTTGACACTGGGAGACGGGTTCCCGGGTACTCTCGACCACTCTCTGTTAGCTGGAGGGGGTGACGGGTAAGGTTTAGACACAGGAATGGCCTCTCGGGATAAAAGGGGGAAAGCTCACGTGGCATGCGGTTTCCTTTTCTTTTATTATACATGATGATTTTTTTTGTTGTTTTAATTTACTTAAAACGTGTTTTCTCAGAGTCCTAGGTAGGTTGGAAAAGATTGCTCTTCTTTTTCGCAACTATGCTAGATCCTGGGTCAGTGGAGACCATCTGTGCGGCTATAAGCCCCTCGTTTTGCACCTGTATTTCGACATCCCGGGGTGGACAGCCCCGGGCGAGGGTCTTATAGGGCAAGCGGTTTCCACCAGCCTAAAAGAAAAATCGAACCTAAGGACCGAGCCTGTCATGTTCGTTTTGATGCGTTAGCCATGTGAATAGTGAATCGAGCCGGCCACTGAGTCAAGATCAGGTCAAGAGTTCGGCATGACCTCTCTTTACCTTGCTTGCGCAAGGGATATGTGACGTTAGGCGTTGGCTGGGTCATATCGTCATGGCTGACGAATCAAAGGCTTAATGACATGGTGTCACGTGAGCATGGATGTATATCCGGGACGGAACATCGTCTGGGTGTAGCTTCGGAAATCAAGACCAGGTCAAGATTTTAGCATGACCTTTCATCGTTTTGCTTGCGCAAGGGATCTTGAGTTCCGAGGCTGGACTCAGAAAATGGCCGGCATGGTATATGTATCCAGGCTGTATGACACGGACTGGGTAAAAACCAACCGAGTCTGGACAGAGTGTGACTCAAGACTCAAACGTGCGGGGTTGACGCTTGGCTAGGATGGGATGTTTGGAATGACCCGTGCGCGTCAAGAGGCGTAGGAAGGCCAAACGAACTGCAACCGAGACCACCCCGGGTTGAGGGTTGTAGTGTGCGGTGTATCAAGCGACGGTGCGCGTAGCGTGCGGTGTAATCGAGGCAGCAGTGTAAGTAGTGTGCGGTGTAACCGAGGCAGTAGTGCGCGTAGTGTGCGGTCTCTAAAATTCTTTTTCTGAGTAAAACAGAAGTTTTTGAAGAATTTTAAATGTATGCACAGATGTATATTGATGCATTTTTTTTTATTTTTTTAAAATAAAAAGCGAAGCACGTGCACACACACACAACATTTAAAGAAAGGGGTAAAATGAAAGTTTGACCCTCATCATCGTTTTAAAAATCTTTTGTTTTGTTTAAAAGTTTTTTAAAACAAAATTGTCCCAAGCGGAGTCGCCAACTGAAATTACCCGGATCCGAGAGGCAGCGCGCTCGCGCCCCGGCATCTGGCATCATTTCGCTCGTTGGAGGTGTCTCGCCGTTTGTTTTCGCATTTGTAGAGTCGCCACGCCGTTTTTATTAAGCCCAAAACATTGAAAAAGGGCATCAGTTTAAAAATAAACTGTTTTTGTTGTGTGATGAGATTTTTGAGTTCGGAGGTCAGATGACTCCTCGGGAAGAGAATATTAGAATATTAGAGCTCACCCGAGTCGCCTCGTAAAACGAGTCTTTCGGATACCCCTAATATTCTTTAACTGTTGTGTGTGTGTGTGTGCTTTTAAAAATGCATGCTGTATCGGATGTCTACATTGTATGCTATGTATGGAAATGTATTGAAATAGTGTAGGAAGGAAGCCTTACCAATGTTGGTTTGTGTCTGTCTTCCGCAGGGGAATAGTGTTTGAGGTCGGAATAGTGTTCCGGTACGGAATGGGATTGCTTCGGGAGGTGCCGGTTGTCTGCGGACAGAGTTTCGGCGTGAGTTGATGCTGCAGGCTGCGTTCGGGCAGAGGTTCGGCGTGCGTTGGAATCGCAGGGATCACTCGGGCAGAGGTTCGGCGTGCGTTGGAATCGTTGGTTGGATTCGGGCAGAGGTTCGGCGTGGTTTGGGATCGCCGGTTTGACTCGAAAAGAGGTTCGGCGTGCGTTGGAATCGTTGGTTGGATTCGGGCAGAGGTTCGGCGTGCGTTGGAATAGCAGGGATCACTCGGGCAGAGGTTCGGCGTGCGTTGGAATCGTTGGTTGGATTCGGGCAGAGGTTCGACGTGGTTTGGGATCGCCGGTTTGACTCGAAAAGAGCCGGGACGCCTCGGGAAAGACCAGGCAAGGCCTCGGAGTACCACGAGGGGCCTCAGAGTACCTCGAGAGTGCCTCGGGGCAGCGCGGGAGCGTCGCGGGAGCGCTCGGAGAGGCTTCGGAGCACCTCGAGGGGGCTCGGAAGGCCTCGGAAGGATCCGAAAGGGGCCGGGAGTGCCTCGGAAGAACTTAGAGGGGAAGCCAGAAGGCCTAGGGAGAGAGTAGAAGAAGGATGGTGTGTGAAAATGAGGAGGGGGAGCCCTCTATTTATAGTAAAAATTTTCGTGCAAGAAGGTCCGTACGAACCTTCTAGGTAAACCAGAATTTTGGTTTTCCTCGATTTGAGGGAATATGTGATGATGGTGAATATTCTGGAATTATGATGTCCCCTGTGCAATAAGGTCTGTACGGACCATCTTGGCATGCAAAGAGGTCCGTACGGACCAACCATGCATGAGGGTAATCATTTTCTCCGGGATTTGAGGGAATATTGTGGACTTTAAGAAGATTCAGTAATTATTAAATCAAAGAGGTCCGTACGGACCACATATGCTTTTCTAATTTCCTGAAAATTCCCAAAAGGTCCTTTTGTCCCTTTTTATCCCAGAAAGGCTCCTCCCTTAGTTTGGTTGAGGGTTTAAAGAGGGTTTTGAGTGCCAGAGGTCTTCGAGACTGCGTTGATGAGTCTGCGGTGTTTCCCGTGTGTTTGAAAGAGGGTGATCCAGATTGGGGTACTTACAACTACAGTACAAAGATGCCAAAGAAATCTTCACAATTATTGGGGTAATATATATGCATCAACTACCTAAGGGAAAGTTT
Source organism: Adenophora triphylla var. japonica (assembly GCA_022495995.1). Classification (NCBI taxonomy): domain Eukaryota; kingdom Viridiplantae; phylum Streptophyta; class Magnoliopsida; order Asterales; family Campanulaceae; genus Adenophora; species Adenophora triphylla. The sequence goes on from JAFEMH010000957.1 coordinate 191,383, forward strand.
ATTGCAGTAGTGAATATTTTACATACCTTCCCCAATATGTCTTGTTTACTCTCTATGTAACCAAAGACATCTTCACAATTTTTCATTGTTGACATCCCTGTCAAATCTTCCAGGAGCTGGAATATCATACCCCCTTCAACATGTTCTTTTTCACAAAGATACAGCACGATGTCTATCAAAGAAACAAATAAATGAGTGCCAGAGTTTGAGCGAAAAATGAGAGCAGTTGACAAGTAAAATAGTCACTATTATTGTGAGCTAAAATATCACATCTTTACGTTTCCACATGACAACTGACCATCAACATCATCTATATTTAGATTCTCTAATATAAGGTTGAAAATGAAACAAACCAAATCTCATTCATAAGAAGAACCCATTAAATCCCAAATTTTACAAAAGTGGCTTGTAGTCAAGTTCCGTCAAAATTCTAGTTACAAATACAAACTGCATCAGGATTAAAAGAGGATCTTGAGAATTCACTAACTGTTACAGATGCAGTTTCCACTGACCTAGAAACTTGCTAAAATATCGAGTGGATTCATCAAAAACTTTCGTCAACTAATGATTGATGCATGTCTTAAATCATCAGTTCACATGTTTGGTCTGTATGGTAGTGATTGCTTCTTTTACTTCATTTACTGTTCTCATAAAGCAGACTCAAGAAGAGTAGCTCAAACTCCAGAAGCGTGAAATGTAGTTCTCCCTCGAAATAAATCGTCATGAGTGTGGCATAGCTCATATCTTTTAAGTGACTGATAAGCTCACCCTCTGATCCAACTAATTATGATGTAGCTACTGAAGCTTTCCTTTGCTACCTCAACGTCAACAGGCCATCCCACTATCAGCGAGCATATATATATTATGCATACACACACACACACATATATTACCCATAGATTCATCTCTTGCTTGTCACAATTTCTAAGTTCTGTAAAAAATGAATACTACTCAAGAAAATAAAAAGATTCCATCTCAAAAGTCCAATAGTTAGAGTCGAGCAATTGATTAACATGGACCGTGACTTATGGAACTCAAAAGATAGGGTAAACATGTACTGACCTAGCAGGCGTGGTATTTGACCTAGTCCAATTTCACCATCAGCAATTGACTCTCCATACTGCATAATTTTCTCCCCAGCCTGAACTGCAGCTGACTGCACACATATATAAGCACAAGCTGACTATCATAGAGACACCAGGTAGATAAAAGATCAAGCTGGTGATAATTAGGCATCAAGAATGTGATTATTAAAAGCTTTTCCATCAACATGCTCCTAACTCCATCTTCCAGGAATGGCATAATAACCATGACAGGTGCTCCATATCTGAATACCTCGTAAGAGCAAAGATTTTGCTTTGGGGCCAAGGAATCAGATGCTAAGTTGGCCTAGACTTCCGACTAAAAGGGAATAAGGCGTGACAAGCATAAGAAACTTCAAAGTGGTGTTAACGGTTTGGCGGTTGCAAGTCAAGAGCAAACCACATGTACCACGCATATGTGGCTTAAATATTGAGAAAGAGAGAACTGATTTTGGTCCCTTAATGGACACTTGTCCTAGGACCCTTAAAGGTTCTTAGTGCGAGTCTGGGATGATTACACCAAGAGGGGACTATGAAGTATTCCGTCTTCCTCTACTATTCAATATAAATAGAGATGATGGTCAAATTTCTGAAGCATTATATATCTAGCTTCTAATTAATAACAAGGGATGGAGTTTAAGGGACAACCTCTTGAACAAATGGCTTGCATCAACCTCTGACTCTCTCTCTTGCACTCTCGCTCCCTCCCCCCCCCCCTCTCTTGTTTACTCAGTATTGATTTACATCCCCACCAGACCTCTACCTTTCAAGTTCCTAAAATTGCCATGTGTCAAGTCAAGTATGCCTTACCCACCTAGGGATAGACTATCAAATAACTGCAGCCAAGACATGCTAAATCAGATCATTCAATAGACAAAAGACAAATATTTTCTACAACTTGTATTCAAGGGATAAAATGCAACGCAGAAACATACCGCCAGTTCCTGAAGTAGTGTCCTTGGAATGTTTTCCAATAGCTGGTTCTCATCCTGGACTAATTTTGTTTGCTTCTGCATGAGAAAATCATGATCAAAAATTACAGGAAATATATACTCATGTAAAATGTTAAGTATTTACAAATGCAGTCTAGGGTGGGGGTGCGGCCGTGGGAAGGGAAAGGCATCCCTGCCCATAACCACCAGAAGAGCCCAAACACAATTCACAAACAAAAACCAAAGCAAGACTAGGGGTTGTTCATGCTCCTTCTTGCTCAGCCAAATCTTTCATCTCCACTGCAACTCACATAAGTCATTAATTTCTTGCTTCAAACTTTAGCTGGACTGCTACTACAAGGGTGTCGAGATACATATATAATCACTGTATAAAAAATACTCCCTCCGTTACAGTTTGGAATGTTCCACTCAAATTAGGACTTTTCAAGTACTATGCCTATAATCTCAATAGATCTCATTACAGCAAGGAGCTCTAATCTTGCATCTTCTTCTATAGTGCTTGCATCTAACACATCCACAAAACAAATCAATTTAAAACCATTATTCCATCAATCCCACCAAAGAAATTCATAAAGAAACATGCTCAAATGAACAGATCACTAGCAATACTTCAATTCTAACATAAAATCAAACTAAACCCACCAATAAAATTAGTCAAAGATTCAAACTTAGATATACCCATCAACAAATCACAAGTCTAATACCATATTTTCACACCAAATCATCAATGAAATTGTTAAAGTCACACACTTTAGATAAGAACATAAATGAATCACATGTCAAAACTTCATTTTCACATCAAATCAAACTAAACCCCACAATGAAATGGTTAAAGATTCATACTTTGGATCCAAACATAAACAAATAAAAAACCAAAACCGCCATTTTTTCATCAAATCAAACTAAACCCATTAATAAAAACACGCATTAAAATACAGATATACATATATATAGAGAGATGTACCCGAAACCCATCTTCCCAAAACCGATTTGGATTTGATTTGCGTATGAAGATTTCAAGGGTTTGCGGTTTGCGTTGAAGGTTTGCGGCGTTGAAGAAACTGCGCCAATACACGAAGTGGCCGAAATCCTAATTAGGTTAGAATTCAAAGAGAGGAATGGAAATCAGAAACGATTTGGATTTGTATTTGGTTTTGGATTTAGCTAGAATTTTTGGAGGGAATACGGGAATTTGGGAGGGGAATTTGGGGAAGGCGCTGGAGTTTGGAATTTTGAACGTAAAAATAAAAATAAAAAGCATAGTTAACGCTTAAACCACTGTTAACTATTAAATCGGCGTAAAAAAAAATTATTTGCTCCGGTTTAAATGAGCGTGGTTTATAGTAAATTATTTGTCACGGTTAACGAACCGTGACAAATAAAATGGGACAAAAACACATTTTTCTTGCAGTGCTTGGCCTCTCTTGGGTATAAATATGAAGATGTTATTTTATTTTAGGGTTCATGTGTTATTTTAGGAGCAAAAAGGAGGCAAGAACTTAGAGAGAGAAAACTTGGGGTTTTAATTTCTTCATCAAGATAAGTTTGTTTTATGTTTTTATTAATTAGTTTTGTTTATTTAATGTTTAATATGTGTAGCTAAACTCTTAATTTCATGGATTGGATGTAATTTTGTCACTATTGCTATGCCATTAATTATTTCATCTAATTAATTTATGTCTTGTTCATCTTTGCTATTTTAATGAAAGTTTCTTGGATTAAATTATGGTTGATTCCTAATTTCTCCCTTTTAACTTTTTGAGTGTCAATTTCTTATATTGATTTGGGAATTTTGACTTAGACTTTTGCTAGATGATGAAATTCATGGGGTTATCTTGATTGAAACCACATGGGTTTTGGTTCATAAAATCTTTAAAGCTTAAAGCTTTCGTTGTTAATTGCTTGGACTTGATTTGTGAAAAGTAATTGATTTGGAAATAATAGATTGTAATTCGGCCGTCTTACCGTCCCAATCTTGATTTTAGTGATTGAACCCAAGATAGAAATTAATATATTTTTCTAAATTAATGGCATAGTAGTTTGTGATTAAATGAAATTCAATCCATGAAATCCTTTCTTATTATTGTTTTCATCTCTATTTGAAATTGTTATCTTTGTTTACTTGTTTTTCCTAGCTTTAATTTTTACATCTTGATCCTTGTAGTTGTTCTTTATTTTTCAAAACCAACCCCCCCCCTTTTCCTTTACTTGTTCAATTGTGCACCATTTGAATTATTTCAAACAACCTGAGTCTCTATGGTTCGACCCCTACAATAGTATATTGCTACAAGTTGGCACTCGTACTTGCGAGGATTTTTATTACAAGAAGAGAGTATTGAAAATTATCCATCAATTACCCACACTAGCCACTCCCACCAACCCCCTTCTTGCCAGAACCATACAGACCCATCTCTCCAACAACATTGTCAAGCCTAACCCTAAATATGTCAACCTCTCCTCACTCTTATCTCCCACCAGTCTGCCCTCCACCACAAAACAAGCCATCTCCATACCTTACTATCGTAATGCCATGCTTGATGAATACCAAGCTCTCATTCGCAGCAAAACTTGGTCCCAGTTCCACCTTCTGAGGCTCAAAACATTTTTGGCTGCAAGTGGGTCTTTCGAATACAATACAACCCAGACAATACCATTCAAAAATACAAAGCCCGCCTTGTTGCAAAAGGATTTCACCAACGACCCGGAGTTGATTACTCTGAAACCTTTAGCCCTGACGTCAAACCTACAACCATTCGCCTTCTTCTCTCACTTGCCACTAGACAAAATTGGTCCATGAGACAACTTGATATCAACAATGCCTTTCTTCAATGCACCCTCAATGAAACTGTCTACATGTATCAACCACCGGGTTTTGTTGATTCCGCCAATCCCACCTCTTTCTGCCGTCTCGCCAAAGCCATCTATGTTCTAAAGCAAGCACCCCGAGCTTGTTTTACTGAACTCAAAACCTATCTCCTCTCCTATTGTTTCCATTCATCTCTGGCATATCCATCTCTCTTCATCCTCCCTAACCCTACCTCCCCACTTTATCTCCAGTGTATGTTGATGACATCATTTTCACCAGACCTACCACTACCACCCTCACTTCCTCTATTGCTAGTCTAGCTGTCCGCTTCTCTCTCAAGGACCTTGACCCCCTATCGTATTTCCTAGGTGTGGAGGTCACACCAAATAGTACTGGACTCCTGCTCACCCAGACAAAAAATATCCACGATCTCCTCACACGCCACAATATGATCCATTCCAAACCTTCTCCAACTCCCATGGCTACTCCTAATCATCGCCCCACTGACTACATAGCCACCATGCAAAACCCACAAGCACCTCACTGGACAGCACTAAAATGCCTACTCTGCTACCTACATGGCACACTCCACCTTGGCGTCCAACTATTCAAGTCCATTCCTCAAACCCTTCATGCCTTTTGTGATGCTGACTGGGCTGGCGACAAATACGACTGTTTCCACCACCAGATTCATCGTCTACCTAGGCCGCAATCCCATCGCTTGGTCCTCCAAGAAGTAACACTCCCTTGCTAGATCATCCACTGAAGCGGAATTTAAGGCAATTGCCGATGCCACTATCGAAATCCTATGGCTCCGTAACCTACTCTCTGAGCTCGGCCTCAAACTACCAAATCCTCCAGTCATCTACTGTGACAACCTTGGTGCTACCTCCTACTCAGCAAATCCAGTCTTTCACTCACGGATGAAGCACCTCGCCCTCTCCTTCCACTTTGTTCGAGAACAAGTTCAACTAGGCAACCTTCGTATATAGCACATCTCAGGGAATGACCAACTTGCTGATTCACTTACAAAGTCTCTATCTCAAGCTCGGTTTTTGTCTCTTTTCTCCAAGATTGGTCTCTCCCAAGGATCGTCCATCTTGCGGGGGCGTGTTAAGGATCACAGTGATCGTCCATCTTGGGTAATGTTGCAACTTAAGTGAAATGCCGAAAATGGCAAAATGTTACAACTTTACTGAAACGGAGGGAGTATGTGTTAACATTGTGAATAATAGATAATCTTTTGCCCAATTCTATACGAAAGAGCACCTCTGATTATATATTCATGATGGGTTATGGAGTTGTCTCGTGGTGTTCCAAAAAGCAACCAGTAGTGAGTCTATCCACCACCGAAGTTGAATTTATTACACCAACTCTGTGCGCTTGTCAATGTATCTGGCTTAGGAGAATTTTGAAGCAAGTTGGAGCTGAAGAAAAGAGTGGTATTGTCCTATATTGTGACAATAATTCTACTATATTGGATTGGAGTATGATTTCATTTTCTTAGAGATTTGGTAAATGGTGGAGTTCTGAAGTTGAGCTTTTGTAGCTCTGACAAAACCACTAAAGTTGGAGCAGTTCAAGAAGCTTTGAGGCATGCTTAAAATGATTGAAGCTACTGAAGTAAGCTAAATGCAAAAAAATTTATCAAAGCCTTTTGTAACGATATCAACTCAACTGTAATTGGTAATGGCTAATTGGGCTTTGCAGGATGTTTCAAAATAAATCACTCAACACGAAAAGGCCTTTCACAAAGTCTATTGGGCCTATTGTTGCCAAAGCCCAATTCATGTCTTCCAACAATATTTGACTTAAAAGTTAAAACATTCATTTTGGGTCTTTTTAGCCCAAGAATATTACTTAAGTCAAACATATGAAATACTTGGCCATAGCATAAACTAAATGATTAAATCACTGATGGTACCAAAGTGGCCTTGGCCCAATGGTATGTTGGTGGTCTCCCGAAAAAGGGGAGGTCAACGGTTCGACTTCCCTCAAGGAGAGTTTCTGTGGTTTAATTTCTACCTTGGTTCAGGGTTCTTTGGAGCCTCCCGGGGCACATCCGTGCAGTTAAGAAAGCAGCATTGCTGGGCTTGTATCCTCAGTGTGGGGAGTTCGAATCTTGGCAGGAGCAGCTGGAGCAGCCAATTGGTGTTGTAAGAGTGATGTAATTGCCTCGGCAGGAGCAGCTGGAGCAGCCAATTGGTGATGTAAGAGTGATGTAAATGTCTTGGAGCCGGGCTCCCTTGGGGCTCTGGAGTATAAGGGGTACTGCCACCCTGGCTGCATAGGGCACATCTCGCGATTTACCTCCACCAGCATATTGTGGGGCCGATACCTGGTGGTCCAGGATTAGTCCGACGAAGCTGGGAACCTGGGTATCAAAAAAAAAAAAATCACTGATGGTGATGGAGCTATTGTGGGAAAAGGGGGCCGTTGCTCCCATTAATTTAAAAAAAAAAATCAAAATCAAAATTTATTTTGTTGTGTAATCTGTTCCCGTTGACGAAAATTCCTAATTCTGCCGCTAAATTTAATATAAATAGAAAATAGGATTTGGATCAAGAATGAAAAATGCAGATCCTCAAAACCAGTGGCGGAGCCAGAAATGTTGGAAGGGGAAAGACAAAAAATTGGGAGCAAAGGAAAGATGAATGGGGGTTCGGGAGCGCTGCCCCTAAATTTTTTTTTTGGCTATTTTTCTCCTATACAATATAACTTTAGACATAGTTAAATACTTACTTTAATGGCGACAATAATAAATTAATTGGTCTCTCGTACGATTCAGCACAGTACCAAAAGTATCAACACCTACAAATCTTACATGCTAAAAGAAAATCATAAATATAAAATATTTTACTTCTACATATACTTTTCCGTCTCACTAAACCTTACACTCTTTACCTCATTGGTGTCTCGTTAAAAATCACACTTTCTAAAATGAAAATTACACTTTCTAAATGAAATTGTTTTAATACTTCTTTATTCAATAAAATTCATACACTTAATCTTCAGGTCCAAAACTAAAACGTAATTTTAAATGAAATGGAGAAAATAATGATTGAAAAAACACGATTGAAAAACAAAGGTCAAGAAGGAGGGGCAAATGCCCCCTCTTACCCCTATGTATGTAGCTAGGCATGTATTCAAAACATGTACTCCCTCCGTTCCGCTATAAATCACATTTTTTTTATTGGACGTTCCGCTACAAATCACACACTTTCTAAAATGGCAAAGAATCTTTACTATTTCACTCATTAATTATCTCTCCTACTTTACTTTTATACTAACAACACCAATCAAATCACTATTTTCTACTCCACTTTCTCTCTCCAACTTTACTTTTCATACTTACAATATTTTTTTTATTATTTTTTTTTTAATTTACACATAAACAATAACCGTGTGATTTCTATCGGGACGGAGGAAGCATATGATCTATACAACTCATAATAATCGAGTAATGCTTGAATTCCAAAATTAATAATGCTTGAATTATTGGCCACGCAATGAACATGGTCAGGTGCTGGTTGGTTCAATAATTATGTACTCGTAATTAGGAGTAATCTCGAAATAATAATTGTAATTATTCTAAAAATTAGTGCGCAATCAAATTATCTGATAATGACTTGTATGCAGGGGTGACCAGGTTAAAATGGAGTGGACCCGGTTAAAATGGAGGGAGTTCACAAATTACATTATTCAAAAAAAATTTTAAAAATAATTATTTTTTACATTAATACCTATATCGATTCTTTCTTTTTTTTTGCCAAATGATGGGTTGGGCTGATAAGATAAGTGAAGGGTGCACTTAGTAATATATACTCCCTCCATCTCGATAGTAAGTTCACAGTTATTGTTTGTGTGCAAATAAAGAAAAAAATTAGTGGAAAAAATGTTGTGAGTATGAAAAAAGAGGTTCGAGAGAGAAAGTGGGGTAGGAATTAGTGATTTAATTGGTGTTGTAAGTAAAGTAGGAGAGAGAAATAGTGGGTTAAATAGTAAAGATTCTTTGCCATTTTAGGAAGTGTGAAATTTGTAATGAGACGTCCAATGAGGAAAGTGTGCAGGATCTAACGGGACGGAGGGAGTATATATATATATATACTCTCTCCGTCCCACAATACTTGACACACTTTTTCATTTTGGGCGTCCCACTGATATGTCACACTTCCTAAAATGGCAAAGAATCTTTACTATTCCCTCCACTCATTCTCTCTCCTACATTATTTTAATACTCACAACACCATTATAATTTACTATTCTCTCCACTCATTCTCTCTCCTACTTAACTATCTACACTCACAACACATCAACCTTTTTATTTTTTCCATAATTCCCGTGCGGAACAGTAACTGTGTCAAGTATTACGAGACGGAGGGAGTATATATTTATTTTTTTTTACATGTCAATATTAATTTTAGGAAATTCACAGTCACCCCTTTGAATGGCCTTCTGTCTGCCCCTGACTGTAAGTTAATTAGGTGGGGATTTCTATATTTGTATTTAATATGTTCTCTGAATTCAATAACAACACGTCGCTGAAATAATCAAATTTTATCCTGCCCCACCCTAGCAAAAAGAAATGCATTCCAAATTTAAAATATGGTATCTACGTACGTAAATATTGACACCTTCAATAATCTAGAATATTCCTTCTTATTATTTTTATTTCTTAATTTGTTTATTTTAATTACGCGTTACAGCATACAAATATTGACTAGTTTTTTAAAATTATTATACCGACAAAATAAAGGTACTGTTCATGTGGGCGGAACTCCGTCCACAAAAATAATCAATAATTAGAATTTTCTTATTGACCGGCAACCGGTTGATACACTAAACAATTAAGCTGAGGTCTCAACTTATCTTTCCAGATTTGTTGGCTTGTTCCAACTTCACTCTCTCTCATCTTAATATCAACAACCACCAGTTCTTCCGTTAACCGGTTAACCTCAACTACCAATGCGAAAGTACCATTTTGCCCTTCCATTTTCAACCCCCATTCTTTCTTCCACGTAACTGTCAATCCCTCCGCCTTCGCCACCTCCTCAATTTTCTGAACTACAATCGTCGGTGGCTCACGGGATAAAAATCTCTCGCCGGATTCTCGCTGATTGAACAAACCGGATAAATCAACGCCGGAGGAAAATGAGATTAAATCGAATGCGTTCAGATGCTTCCCGGCGTCGTTCTCGTAATCCTTCAGGTCGAAATGCTCCTCATGGAATTTAATCTCTTTGTAGCCTTTTTTGAACCATGGATCGTTGATGATCTCGTCGACGGTGATCCTCGTCACCGGATTCGTGTCCAGGAGGCGCGATAAAAAACGTTTCAGATCCGGCGATGTCCATTTCGGTACACGAAATTCGCCTTTGAAGATTTTCCGGTACATAACCATTAAATTCGGGTCGTTGAACGGCAAATAACCGGCGTTGAGGACGTAGAGTATTACGCCGCATGACCAGACATCAACCTTAGCGCCATCGTATCCTTTCTTCGCGAGAATCTCCGGCGCAACGTACGCCGGCGTGCCACAAAGGGTGTGCAACATTCCGTCTTGCCTTACCTGTTCCGTCACCGCGCTTAATCCAAAATCCGTCACTTTCAGGTCCCAATTCTCATCGAGCAGCAAATTTTCCGGTTTCAGATCGCGGTGGAAGACGCCGCGTGAGTGGCAGTAACCAACGGCGGAGATCAGCTGTTGAAAATACCGGCGGCTGAGATCTTCGCTGAACCGCCCTTTCTCCACCTTGGCAAACAACTCGCCGCCTTTCGCGAACTCCAATACAAAATAAATCTTCTTCTGCGTGGCCAGAACCTCCAACAACCGAATGATATGAGGGTGGCGCAAACGGCGCAAGATAGAGATTTCTCGCTTGATGTGCGCCGTTAGACCGCCCTGCAGAACCTTCTGTTTACTTACGGCTTTAATGGCGACGCTCTGGCCGGTACGGATATTCCGCGCGTGGTAAACCTTCGCGAATGCCCCGCACCCTAAAAGCTTGCCGACCTCGAATTTATCGAACAAATTAGTTGAGCCTGACGGCAAAACGTCGCCATAATCTTCTTCCACCCGCGGCATGTCGACGGAAATTCGGAAACATTCACCGATTCGAAGGATTGTTCGAAATGGAAATCCTTAAAAGTATAGAAGAGGGGTTATATTTAACGTTGTTAGGGAAAGAGTAGCAAGAAATGTGGAAGCGTGGATTAGAATAATGGTGAGAAAAGATTGAAGGTGGAAACTGTTTGATTAAGTGAGGAGTGTGGGTTTGATACGGAATTTATATTGGGTTTGTGTTGGGGGTTAATTATACTTTCAACCCTTATAGTTTGGCAAAAATAAATGTCATTGTTTGATTTTTTAAATCTTGATTGGATTTTAAGTACATCTTTATTAAAATCTAGTTATCTTCACTAAATTTCGAAGTAAAATATATTAAAATTTAAATATCCTTATCAGATGCTACCAGAAAACGAGCCCTGATTACAACACCCCACTAGACGTGTCCATCCGGTTAAAACCGGTGGTTAACGGTTATAATCGCCGATTAAAAAATCCGTTAAGTCTTAACCGTAACCTAACCGTTAATCGTATACTAACGATTAAGGTTATACGGTTAACGGTTATATCCGGTTATCACGGTTAACATGGTTAAAAATGGACTTTTTTTTCAGATTAGTCATTTTAACGTAATAGTTAACAGTTTTTGTTAACTTTTGTACTGTATATCCCCTTCTTTTTTTTTTTTTTTTGAATAAAGAATACTATTTGAGATGTTAGTTATTAGTGATTTTTCTTTTGAAAAAGTTTTATAAAAAAAGTTAAGAATTTTTAAATAAATGAAATTTTAACGGAAAATGTGTTTAACAGATTTTTTTAACTGTTTTTTTTTTTTTTTTGGGTCAAGCAAAGCTATTTGAGAAATATTTCTTTTAAAAACAGTTTTTAACATTTTTTTTGAAGAAAACAGTTAACGTTTTAACAGATTTTTAACTAGTTCTATAAAAAAGTTAACTTTTTTTTTTTAATTTTTTTTTGGATAAAGAAGACCATTTTAGACTTTTGTTTACTACATACATTTTTTGCAAAAAGTTATATAAAAAAAGTTATAAATTTTGAAAGAAGTAAAACTTAACTTTTTTTAAAATAAACGAAAGTATATAAAAGAAAAAGGGACGGTACCCTTAAAGTTTATTAATTAAATAAAATTACAAAGAGGGGGACAACCAACCTTACCCTTTTATAATTAAGGGAGGACATTTAGGAGCCTTTACCTCAACCTAACTATTACAATTCAATAAAAATAAACCTAATCTAAAAAATTAAAATTAAAAACTAATCTAATCCTCACTAGTCACTTCCCGTAGAGTCATCCACATCGTATTGATATTTTGGGTCAAGTGTAACCTCTTCTTAAGGCATATCTTGTTCTCTTTTTTTCGATCTAACCCAATCCCCAAGTAATAGTTGATTTTTCAAGTTTTAAACCGTTAGTTGGGAACGTCTTTCATCCAGAACATTTCCTCCAATGCTAAATGCGAATTCGACCGCCACCGTTGACGCGGGAGAAGCTAAGACTTCTTTTGCAATTATAGAAAGTATAGGATAACTTTCGTTCCTTCTTGACCACCACTTTAAAACATCAAAACCATTTGGATTATCACTACATTGATCCCATTCAAATGTAGTGTTGAAATATGTTTCTAACTCCAAGGAAATGTTAGAGGAAGAAGAAGTCCCTACTCGAGGACATTTCTTTTTGCTATACAAATTAGCAAAAAAATGATACGGATTCGCCTCAACTAAATCACCACCAACATCTTGAGAAGAAGTAGAGTCAACATTTTGAGAAGGATTTTCATGAATTGCATTATATTCGTTATAAAGAGACACCAAATCATTTTTTGTAGTATCAACAATATTCAACGGAGATTCATGATCACCGTCACCTCCGGGGTATAAATTAGTATAATAAAAAGCTAAAATGGTCGCCAACTCATCTAATTTAACACGGGGATCTAATACTTTTGCAATAAAAAATAAAGACGGAATAGTGGCAAAATATTTAATCCACTTTTGTCTTATGAAAAAAATGCAATCTTTTAAAACATAGCAATCTTTTAAATTATTAAAACTAGTAACAATTGCAACACATTGCTCAAGAACCAAAATGAAAGTTGGATAATAAACTCCCGATAATGCCAAAGTAGCGGTGTTAAAAATCTTTAGCAATTTACACAAATTAGTGCATGCATTCCATTGATAAGCAAATAAAGGTTGATTATTATCAAGTGTAGCATAAAAATCCATAAGAAGCTCTTTATACTCAAAACCATCTTTTAACATTTTATAGGTGGAATTTCACCTAGTTGGAACATCGAAAGTAAAATATTTGTCACCAAGATTTTGATTTCTTAAAAACTTAATCCATTTTTTTGTAACACTATTTCTTCTAGAAATATATTCAAGAGCCCCTCTAATTGGGAAAACATGTTCTTCTAATGCATGCAAACCATCTTTAACACATAAATTAATAATATGACATAAACATCTAATATGAAAAAACTTACCACCAAATGACGGTTGACAAACTCTAATCAAATCCGATAAACTAGCGGTATTAGCACTAGCATTATCAAAAGAAATAGTAAATATTTTATTCGAAATCTTATATTTTAAAAAAAAATCCACGCAACTTTGAACAAATTGCTTCGGCAGTATGGGGGGTGATCAAAATTTTCATATTCAATTAATCTTTTTTGGATAGTCCAAGAATAATCTATCCAATGGCAAGTAACACCTAAATAACTATTTCTTTGCCAATGATCACTCCAACCATCGGCACAAATTGAAACTTTGTTTGGTAAATTTGATAAAACCTCAATTAAAGTTTTTTGATATGTCAACACCACCTTATGAATATCACGTACGAGAGTAGAACGTGGTATTCTTGAGGCGGTGGGATTTAAAGAAAGTCGTATAAATCTTTCATAAAATTCATCATCCGCAAAGTTAAAAGCAAGTCCTTTAACACAAACAAATTTGGGCAATTCTTGCATATAAATGACCTTATTAAATTTAAATAGGACGGAAGACGAACCTTGGGTGGTGGTTGGAGCTAATTGAGTTTGATCACTCGAAATGCCAAGTTTATCCGGATGTTATGTGCGTGTGTGGGCGTTAAGTGATCCATGCCCTCCACCCTTCATAATTGGGTAGGATTTTGGACAATAGTTGCAAGTCGCTCGATAATAGCAGTCGTCATCGGGATCAATTTGCTCTTTACGAAAATGAATTGTAAAAGTGTCGGACGTAGGGGCACGTGAACGTGGCACCGTTGGCGGTTGTTCTTGTTCTTGTCCCTGAGCACAACCACCTCGAGCTCGGCCTCGGCCTCGGCCGCCCCTACCCCTTCTACCACTTTCAACAACATTTTCATCCACATCTTGCTCATTTTGTGTAAATGGTTCCGCAAAAAATTCAAATTCTTCTTCGTTATGATGGGAGGAAGAACCAACAACTTCCTTGCCTCTTCGAGAAGAAGACTTTTTATTTTTCGCTAGAAAGCTGACTGGAATTCGAAAAAATGCTAACTTTTGTTAAAAAAATTAACTGAAAATCTTTAAAAAACTGACTGGAATTTCAAAAACTAACTGAAAACTCTAAAAAACTAACTGAAATTCTGAAAAACTAACTGAAAACATTAAAAAACTAACTGAAAACTCTAAAAAAACTAACTGAAATTCCTAAAACAACAACAACAACAACAACAAAGCCTTAGTCCAAAATAATTTGGGGTCGGCTAACATGAATCCTCATATGTTATCGTGAAAAAAAAAATAAAAAAATAAATAAATAAATAAAATAAAAAATAAAATAAAATAAAATAAAAAATAATAAAATAAAATAAAATAAAAAAATAAAAAATAAAATAAAATAAAATAAAATAAAATAAAATAAAACAAAATAAAATAAAATAAAATAAATAAAAAATAAAAAAAATAAAAAATAAAAAATAAAAAAATAAAAAATACAAAAAATCAAAAATTAACCCCCCACTTAGATTTTTGCCCTCCACTCCGGCCTCTTCAACACCATACTTTCATCCACTCCAAGTAAATTCATATCATTTTCAATTTCTCTAATCCAAGTTTGTTTGGGTCTTCCCCTACCCCTCGCCATTTTATCATTTCTCCACCGATTCCGCCTCCTAGCAGGTGCATCATTGATGCCTCCTTCTCACATGTCCAAACCACCGTAGACGGTTTTCCCTCATTTTATCCTCGATCGGGCGCAACTCTACTTTACCTGCGATCACCTCATTCCCCAATCGATCCTTTCTTGTATGACCGCACATCCATCGAAGCATACGCATCTCCGCCACATTCATCTTATGCACGTGACACTGTTTCACGGCCCAACATTCGGTGCCGTAAAGCAATGCCGGCCTAATTGCCGTGCGGTAGAATTTTCCCTTTAATCTATTGGGCATGCCGCGATCACATATTTATAATGAGAGTAACTGAAACTGAAAATTGAATATAATGAGAGTATGAGAGAGGCTTAGGATATTTGAGAGTAGAGAGAGAGAGAGTAGAAGTAGAGAAGTAATATGAAAATGAAATGGTAGGAGGGAGGGAGGGAGGTAATATTTATAGGATTGTTTTTTAAAAGTATTTTTTTTAATTGAATGGGCCTGGGCGCTGGGAGCCTGACTGGGCAAAGTAGCCGTTGGGGGAGAGGGCTGGTCAAAGTAGCCGTTGGAGGAGGGGGGTGGGAAAGTAGCCGTTGCAAGGTCATTAATTCAAAATTGGCCGGTTAAGGCGGTTATAACCACCGGTTATTTAACCGGTTATAACCCGTTAAATAACCGCCGGTTGCCGATTTTTAAAATTCCTTAACCTTAATCGAACCGGTTAACCGCCAGTTTTGGTTAAGGCGGTTACGGTTACCACGGTTGACGGTTTTGACCGGTTAATAACCTCCGGTTAGCCGGTTCCGGTTAGATTTTGGACACGTCTACACCCCACGTCTTCTACTCGTACGAAGATCTGGCACGATCATCCACTCAAGGCCTGCACGATGAATTTCGTAAGCTAAGCCGGGGGCTTCTCCGACTAAAGCTACCCGTTGTGATAGTAATTATCTGTTATATAATAAGCTCAGAAATGAAATGTAGAGAGCTTGAGAGTAAAAAGAAATGACTTATTTGATTTAGAAGGTGAATGTTGTATTTATACCCTTTTTCCCATGATGATAAGGGGATAAAATGATAGGTAATAGGTGATATCATGATACTACAAGTTGATGTGACCTATCTGATTAGCTCCTACCAACTCTAGTTGACTTTTCCTCGTTTTATGGAATTTTGGGACGCATACAGTAGTTGTTGTCTCATGTCTCATTTAATGCTAATATTTGTGTTAGAGGTGGTCTCTCCTTTATTGATCCACATTTAATGGGGCCCCAGACATCATTAGGCGAGATCCCCATCTTGCCTAGATTGATCATTTCGTCGGATTCTGTTAGTTTAAAACGCAGGTGATATCCTGAATGATTTCCCAGATTTCAGATGATATCTCAGATGATTTCATGTGCTGGAATTTATATAGTTGTACATTTCTTGTTTATTAATTTATGTACTAATTTGCTAATATAATCTGGATGGTATATGTTGTATGTCCATATTTCAGGTTGCAATATGATTGGAGAATGAGCTAGAAACATGGAGGAATTTGAAAAAGAAAGATTTATGCATAAATAACATTTTATGCATAAACCGTTCCAAGAGCTACTTTGTGTCAACAACATTAAAAACGTGGAAAGACTTATTCAAAGAAGTTGTTACTGATTTAAAGAGATTACAACATGGAGAAAGCTTGAGAGTACAAGGCGTTTAAGCATGGACTTGGAGATCAAGTACACGGTTGCTAATTTTGAGGAAAGTGGGCGCATGAAGTGAGGAATATGCCAACCACTTCCCCACTCTCCCTCAACGTCCAAGACAGCCCCAAGGCTGATTATTTGAGTAGCCTTCAAGTAATTGAAGACTATAAACATGCTTGGAAGGATTCAAATAAAGATATGCCAATTTTATACACCTTCAATGCATAGAGAGATAGAGTTCTTTGTTTGGTTTGTTTCATCCATCCTCCCTTGTAATTTCGCACTTGATTACATTGGTATCAAGTTGTGTGTTGGCTAGGATTGGATTTCGTTCTTTATCTCTAGTTTCATAGAGCTTATTTTGTATTAGCTATAGGGAACACATTTCAGCTTTGTGTAATTCTTTTTATAAAGTGATAAAGTCTTGCCTAAGAGGCATCCTCAAGTTATATAATTTATATAACTTGAGAAAAATAATTTTGGTATTATTATTCCGCTGCAATCTCTTTTACAAAATTGTTTTATTTTTGAAGTGTGTGTATGCTATTCCAAGTGCTATCGTTGGTGTTGTTATCACCTTGGATATCACTTGTGATTCTGGCCGTGACAATTTTAGATTCTATTCTCACAATAATGGGATCTTAGGAAGGCGAGAGAGATCCCCACTTCACCCTATATGATGATTTCGCCTTCTCTCTACTCTGATCCATGAACCATTTGTTTTGTATATTATGACTTGAGCGAGATGATCATCTCGCTATAACCAATGATCTCGCTCCTCACCCCATTGATTTGTCCTTATGGTTATTTCAAGTCCCTTCATCCCAAATTGGCGATATGGTGATTTAACTATTGAAGTTGACTCATCCACGTAGTACACTTTTTTTATTGCTGAGTCACCTATGGTATTCGTACTTTGCTTGATACTTAGATAACCTTTTATTTATTCACATCAGTACCCCCTCAGTTTATAACCGAGACCATTTATTTATCTATTTTGAACTTCATTTCGCTAACAAATGAAATCGCCCATCTCAGACTTCATTACGCGATGGGGATCTCGCGACTTCATTTGTTGATGTCGCTTGCCTTTTGACACGTGTTGAAATGATGAATTGTTACAACATTTAATGGGTCGTCATTTTCGTGATAACTGCCCACGTTTTTGAAAACTGCCCCAACCACTTTAATTTGAATTTAATGACGGTTTTGTCTATCAAAACGGTTATGACGGTACAACTGAAAGGTGCCTTTTAACCTTGAGTCTTTTCACCTCCTAGGTATACATAGAGAGGCCCACCACTTACTTTTTCACTTTTCAACTTTTCACTTTATCTCTTTAACCTTTCTTCCCGTTTTCCGGCGAAACAGGTTCTATCTCCGGAGTCCATTAAGACCCACAACCCGACTTCTTTTTTACCATTCTTCATCGATTAAACACGTATTTAGCACGATCAGACCCCCAATAGTGAATTTTTAGGCTCTTTTGATTACAGATTTGAGGATCTAAACACGAAATTTCGTCCTTTCCCCTTTTTCCTTCATTTTTCCGGTGAGCACGGCCAAAATCCCCTTGGGAACTTCCTTTCTCAAATTTTCATGTAATCCTCTTCCTTTCGTTATTCTTGTAGTTGTAAATTCGTATGGAAATGGCTTGGGTAAAACAATGTGATAGAGATACCAAATTCGGGCAATGCAAAAAATCGAAGGGTTTTTATAAGCGGGAGAGGGGTAGCTGGGTTAGGATGACCAAAGTTGAATTAAACACTATCTTAATTGTTGAGGGTGCAGGTACAGTGGTGCTATATTCTTTAAAAATTCAAGGACCCACAAACCTTCCATCTTCTCATGTCGCCATTCTAGGATTTTTAGATAGACAATATTTTTGTGAACACATTTGCAAACAAGCGGGGTGCCCATTGGGGACAGAAAGCTCTAGCTTAAGTTTTAGTTCAATGCATACTGAAAGCGAGGAGAGTGAGAGTGATGATGATTCAGATGAGGATTAAAGAGCTAAGAATAATGTTAACATAATTTTTTTCCGAACAGATACAAGCACGAGGGGGCGACATGCGAGGTCAAGGTTCAAGCAGAGCCAGCAGCTCGCAATCAGTGGCGTGAGATCCTACGGTGAGGAACGTCTCGCAAACCGCTGATTGGACAGAGTTTTATACCAAGTATTACATTGATCCCACTGTTTACCACCTCACCCCTTACACTGGATCCCTTCCCGATGAAATCAGGAAACATCAAGACTTAGTGATAGCCTACCCTCCCAGTTTAGTGGCCTCCCAGTTTAGTGGTTGATGACGAATCTAGGTTTTCGAGTTTGTTTGTTTGATTTTGAAATGTTTGATATTTTTGTTGTTTTGAATTTTCTGAATATTGAACAAATTTAGGATGAAGTCTTTTGGTGTGGTGAGATGGTGGCAAAAGGTGGTGGTGAGACGGTGGAAGAAAGTGATGAAAGATGGTGGTGAGTGGTTGTGGGTGTTGGTGATATATTTAATGAGAAAGATGAAATAATTGAAAACAAAAGTAAATATAAATAGTTAAAGAATAAAAGAAGATTAGTGATATGTGAAAAGATTAATAAGTCACGGATTAATTTACAACAATTTAAAACCACAAAAAGTTAATGAAGAGTTAACTACCGAAAATACCCATTTAAAATATGATTATATGTGTTGCGCTTGATTATTTAACATGAAAAAAGTAATTATGTTAGTTATAGTGAATGGATGCAAAAATAAATTAGTTTAATGTGTTGTATGCAAAAATAAATTAGTTCAATGTGTTGTATGCAAAAAAAAAATTAGTTCAGTGGTGAAACACGCAAAAAGTGAATATATACAATGATTTTTTATTTATTTTTTGCAAATTTGCCTAATTATAAAAATAAAAGTAGTTGCTATTATAAAAAAAACGCATTTAATATCCTTCCAATCACACTTGTGTAGTTGTGTGACTAATTATATATGGATCTCTAACATTTTAATTTTGAAATATTTATTATGAAAAGGAGAATATAATCTAGCTTAAAGTCATGGTATATCCACATCTTATGGTAATAGAAGGGGAAGGGATGAACCATCAGACTTGACCTGATGGCCAGAGCACTGGGACACCAACACGGAGGTCCTGGGTTCGACTCCCTCCAGTGGTTAGAGTGGATGATTATCCCTTCCTAGTTAATATTAGGCGCCTCTGGGGGGATTTTAAGGGAATTTCAGAGAATTGAGGGACTTGTTAGTAAATTGACTTACACAAAAAAGGGGCTTGACTCAAGATGGGCAAGCCTCAAAAAAAAAAAAAAAAAAAAAAAAAAAAAAGGGGAAGGGATTGCCAAATTTTGGGATTATTTATCGCTCTTTAAGGTATTCTCTCAATTATGGCAAACAAAACACAAAAGGTGACATAAACTAGTACCTAAAATTAGGCACTCAAATATTCCAAAATAATACTTATAACATGTTTCTTGTCTCTTATATTTGGTAAAAATAAATGATTTCACACACACACACACAATGGTCAAGTTTACTATTCCTCAATTTTATAATAAATTTTCATTTTTCTTATTTACATTTACTCGCTAAGTGGATTGGGCCTTAAATATAATCCTAACAAGTACCATGTACGAGGAAGGGAACAGGCTTCCCTGCCTTCCTCGAACCAAGCCTTCTCGTCATTTCCTTAGGTCGATCTTGACTTAATAGGCGAAATAACAGGCTCAAGACTCAATGACGAGGGAGAACTCCCTCCAAGGCCGAGCTGAGCTCCCTTGACGACGAGAAGACCTCCTCGACTATCAAATCACCAGGAGTTGGGATTTTCCAGTTCCTTCATGTCTCTTTCCCGGCTCAACGTAGGCCGACCTGGCCACTTATGACGAGGAGAGGCCAACTCGGCTCACATGCAGAATGGCAGTTTATTCTATCCTATTCAAATTGAGACATTGAGCAGTTATAATCACACTAGGATTGTAACCACCTCACATACAAATTTAGGTCCAACGAGGACTCATCAAATATAATCCTCCTAGGATTCATATCTTATTTCTTAGCAATCAAATTCAACATGAATTATACATTGCTATACCTATAAATACAAGCCATAATTCACATTATTAGGTACGTTATCTTTTGACTCTAAACTCTTGTTAATTGATTTCTCTCTCTCACAAAGCAAATACTTACTCTCACGCAGAAGGGCTTTCGCGTGTGTATATACTTTCCTGTTTCATAACAAATGAGATCAAAATTAAATGAGAGGATTAAGAAGAAAGTAATATAATATTAGGTTACAATCCAACATTTTCATAAAGATAATTTACCAATAATAAGGTTAATTTGCTTATTATAGTTATTTGTCTTCTTTAAAACATCATCCGAATCTAAGAAATAAGTCAAATAATAAGGGATCAGATAGAACTCTAAAGTATGCTTTATTGATGTTAGTTGCCAAAATAGTCACAGCCACATAATACAACTACTAATGGCAGCCTCAATAATATTAATAATTAATACTCCCTCCGTCCATTAATATTAAAGACAAACATTTCAAGCTCAATTAAGGAATATGATATTTTAATAAAATGTTGTGAGTGTAAAAGAATGAGTGGAGAGAGAATGAGTGGAGGGTGTAATAAATTATAATGGTGTTGTGAGTATTAAAATAATATAGGAGAGAGAATGAGTGGGGTTGGGTGAATATTTTATTAATATAAAGTTTCCTTTTTGGGAATGTGCGGATATTAGCGAAACGTCCAAAAAGGAAAGTGTGCTAATATTAGCGGGACGGAGGGAGTATGTTAATATCATGTAAATTGCATTATGTTGCAATTTATGTTTAACAATTAAATACTCTCTTGTTTCATAATTAATACTCCCTCCTTTCAGTTAGTTAGAAAGACACAAATTTCCTTTTTTTACGTTTCATTTGAAATTTGAAAGGGCACAATTCAAAAATGGAAAGTTTTTTATTACTTCTTTATTTGACTCACTTGTCATACTCTCACAATAAATATCCACTAACTATTTCCTACCCCACTTTCTCTTTCTTATATTACCTTTCACTCACAACATTTATTCCACTATACACTTTTTCTCTTTCCTTCATCACTTTTCTTAAATCTCGTGCAAGAACACAAAAATGCCCTTTCGAGCGAGACGGGGGGAGTATTTTTTATTTATTCCAAAATAAATATCATATTTCAAAAAAAAGAAAATAATTGTAATACAATTTTATATTGATATAAACAGTATACAAATAAATAAAACATACTCCCTCCGTCCCAAAATATTTGTCTCATTTGACTTTTTTGTTGAACTTTGACCACAAATATATGACAATTTAATTATATTCATGAAATTCTAAAAATTTCTATTGATTCGCCATTAATAATATTATCAACAACAACTTTTAAAATTTCATGAACATGATTAATCTCTCATAAATTTTTAGTCAAAGTTCAATAAAAAAGTCAAATGGAACAAACATTTTAAAACGGAGGGAGTACAATTTTACATTGACATAAACAGTATACAAATAAATAAAACATATTTATTTTTCTTTGGACCATAATCTTTGCCGTACTCATAATCAAACTCCTCAAATATGCTTTTCATATAGATTCTTACGTCTTGAAATCACGTCAATTTTGGAGCCCCTTAGAGAGAGGAGGACAACGGAATGGAGAACTTGGCACCACATACAATTAGGAAAAGGAAAGAAATGAAATGTCGGGTACGGTAGGGCAGGGCAATAATCCAGAAATTCATATGATCCATGTATTACGTTAAAGTGTCCTATAATCGGTTGAAATAAAAGACACTTGTAACGTAATTAGAAATGCCTCATCCCCTGATTGTGTCTTTCGAAGCTCGACCCAAAATGTAGGCGCTTGTATTCATCCATATGGCAAGTTCATAACTCAAACCACTATTTAAGCTCTTAAATGATCCACCTAATTACGGGATATGTCCAAATTGATCATGATGACAGTACCATTTATATTCCTAGTCCCAAGAGACCCTTTTTCATGACACTTACATCACTCTTACATCATCAATAAGTAGGCTGCTCCAACTGCTCTGTCCGAATTCAAACTCCTCACCCACGCTGAAATGCAAGCTCAGCAATACTCCCACTCGGCTGTGCCAAAGGCAATTTTTAACAAATGCATGACTTGATGGATGGTCAAGAACTCAAAGATTAAATGATACTTATAACTTTACTGAATTGATCTAATGGCGGATTTATAATCACTTGATATTCAATTCAACTGCATCGTCCCAATTCAATTTAACCATTAAACGTCTCATTTTCAAATAATTTAAGTGCTTGGTGTTGTAAGCTATGATGCACCGATACGTCTTCCAGGAACCGTTTCGCGTATTCGATAGTATCGAATACAGATACGCCAGATACGACCTCAAATACGTACAGGGGTCGAATTTGAATTTTCACAAACTTTGGATACGAAAAACGGGTACGCGTGTTCAAAACCCTGATACTCAAACCCGAATCCGGACACGTTTACCCAAAACTAGAAATCGAAATCGAAACGTTACCTTGACGATTCGAAAACTCCATTCGACGATTCGATCGACGTCTTCGCTATTTATTTGCTACTTTCCTTTGCCGGAAGACTCAAAGCTATAGAACCCTAGCCTTCCTTCGTCGAATCGATTTGTGAGTCGCCTTTGCCTAGCCTGAGGTAAGTTTGTGATTTTCATTTTTTTCGTTTTCTCTGTTAATTAGCAAAGAAAGTAATGTACTTGAACTTTCAAAATTGTTTCCTATACTATTTGTGTAATGTACTGTGACAAGTCACGTGGGTGACTCTGATTTAGCTTTATTTTTATTCTTTTATTCTTTTATTTTTTTTTCCTTTTATTGACTATTGAATGAATTGAATTGTTTATAGAATAAGACAAAATGTGAGTAAACAATTCAATAAGACACGGAGATGGAGAGTACTTTTTACTGTTTGTACTTAAATTGTTTATTCAGTTTATACTTCATCAATTATAATTCAAAGACTAGTATTTATGCTTATATTTTGTTATATGTACCATCAAAGACTAGTATATGTGCTTATATTTTTTATATGTATCACAAAGACTAGTATTTATGCTTATATTTTGTTATATTTACATTTTGGTCCTTACATTTTTTTTAAATTTACATGTTGATCCTTGTACTTTTAATATTTACATATTAACCCCCATACACGTATCCTATATTTTTCAAAAATGCCGTATCCCCGTATCCCGTATCCCTTATCCGTGCAACCTATGTTGTAAGAATAACTTAATTTACGAACAACTTAAGAATAATTTAATTTTATATGATTTGAGGTTTTATGAAGACCCAATTATAGAGAATTATTGCCCAAATAAGCCTAAAATCAACAAAAATAAAAACACAGTAAATCGGAATCTTTGTATTGAGAAATAAACCAATTAATAATAGTCGGTAGAATATAGTTGTTGTATAACATTTCACGGTCACGGTCAGATATTAATATCAATGGTCTGGTCCCCTATTGTACGCGTTTTTATATTATCTTCGTATATATTACTCCCTTCCTTCGTTCCTTCCTCCAATTTCCTTGTTTGATTTACACGAAAATTAAAAAAATAAATATTATGACTATTAAAAGTAAAGTTAAACGGAGAAAGTGGGTAGGGAGATCTTATTATAAAAATGACAAGTGTGTTTTATTGTTCATTTTAAGTAATAAAGCAATTAAAAATTTTAATTTGAAACAAATAAAAAAAAAGTAAAATCTTTATACTGAAATGAAAGGAGCACTGTAAAAGCTTGATATACATTGTTGAGTCATAATCTAACAGGTTAAACTTTTAGATTAATGGGTAACTCTAACATGGTATCAGAGTGAAAGGTCTCGGGTTCGATTCCGCCCGCTTGCAATAATACCCGAATTTATATGTGCAAAAAATTGCTTTATGTTGACATGACAGAAAATGTGGCATGTTTAAAATTTGGCATGCCTGATAAAGAGGCATGTTTATGATCTCTCCACGTGTGCGACCGGATCACATGTGATGGAAAGTGTGAAAGCTTGATATATTTTTGAGCTATGACTTAACAGTTTAAGCTTTTAAATCAAGTAATAACTATAACCATAACCAGACCGATTTTTATGGACGGAGGGAGTATAAGAATAATGTGTGGGGACCGCTTATAGTTGGACTACATTGACATTGAAAAAATTGAAAGTTTCATATTAAACTTTAAATAAATGCTTTCGTTATTCAAGCTTTTTCCGCGTCCAACAACGCCCCCTCTTAAATTAAAATGTCCTTCCCTTCCACTCTCCTAAATAAGCTGGACTACATTGACATTGAAAAAATTGAAAGTTTCATATTAAACTTTAAATAAATGCTTTCGTTATTATTCGAGCTTTTTCTGCGTCCAACAACGCCCCCTCCTAAATTAAAATGTCCTTCCCTTCCACTCTCCTAAATCACCGTCACTCTCTATCCCTCTAAGAACCCAGCCCTAACCCATAATCCTAACTCTAGAATCAAATTCCTCTAATAGTCTTTATGTGTATTCATGCGAATGTATTCATGTTTTTAAGTATTGAGTTGGTTAATTTGAGTCCAAATGCAAGCCAAACCACAAACGTCCATTCTATTTATCACCACAACCCTACCTTATTTTTTGTAGATCAAAGGGTTTTTTTTTTTTTTACGATGTTTCAAATCAAAAGGCGAGAAAATGATTCAAATCCCAGGACGTATTAATAACGTGGGTGTGACATGTTGATTATACGCAACAACGGGTGGCCAAAGTCAAAGAAAGGAAACGCGGGCGTTAAATGAATGGGCCATGACTATTAGACCATTGCACATTTCATTGGGCCTACACTTCTTTTTTTTCTTTTGTTGCTTACAATTTTAACATATTTTGAATGCTAAAATCTACTCTTTTGTATAGTGACATGCACCACTACTCGAGTCGAGTCTCTTTTAAAACTTTTCTAGGAAGGAGCTTCATTACCTTTACTATCAGAGAGAGAAGAAAAGCTAATGTGTTAGATTATCCTCTAATTGCTCTTAGGATCCGTTTGAATATATTGATTTTGAATTTAATAAATATTCAAATTTTATAAAATTTAAATAATTTAGAATTTGCTTTCAAAATCACAGCATTTTCATTATTTGAATAATGTGTGGAATTCAATTGTAATTATACATTATACTTAAAATAAAAGTTCAATATTAAGTCAAGTATCTAGTTTAGTCTAGTGGTATATGGTTGTTTATTATTATAAATAACAAGGATTCAAACCTTCCTAACAACAAAAGTATAAAAAAAATTATATTTTTAAAAATAAATAGTATATAGTGGTGGTGATTAACAGCAGCGGTAGGTGGCAGCCGGCGGAGGTAGTTGGAGGCGGTGATTTCCTGAAGCGGCAGTGATGGCGGAGAGTGGCCGGAGGCAGCGGCGGTGGCGGGAGGTGTTGGCGGCGGCGGCGGTGGCGGCGGCGGTTGCCGGAGGGGTTGGCAGCGGCAATGGTGGTTGTTAGACGGCGGTGGCGGCGGTTGCCGGAAGTGTTGGCGGCGGCGGGAGGTGGCACAAATGGTGGTGGTTGAAAGTTGTTGTGGTGGTGGTAAAAAGAATGTGAGTTGTTATTAATTGATCAAAAATTAGAATTTAAATTATTAGGATTTAAGATGGAATTAGTTTTGTGAAATTGAGTGATTTAGAATTTCAACACAATTTCAATTCCAAATTTTTGTTATATTCCCAAACAATGAAATTGATTTTGGAGATTCCAATTCTAATTTCAAGCTATGAAATTGAGGTATCCAAATGTACTTTAAGGTAGCTCCTATAAAGGATTTCTATTTTTTTTTTTGTTTAGTTTGTGTTTGGGGGTATCAATCTAAAGTCCGCAGTCCGCAGTTGCGTAAGAAATTATATAAGGGCATTCACCACTTATTATAAATTACTAGTTATTCACTCATACTCTGCATGAGTACAATATAATTTAGAAAAGTTGTTCTTTATACTAATATTTAGATACTAATATCACTTTTAGAATAAGTAAAAGAAAAAAAACAACAATTATTAGTACATCCTGAACAAAACTGGATTATGGAGGGAAAAATATCCTACGTATGTCAGGCAGAAATTATTGAATGCTCCATAGATTCTTCTTACACTAAGATGTACTTGCTATATTGCATAAGATATTCTTATTTCTACGAGCTTGCTCTTTCTCAGCAATAAAGCCAGTTTGTAGCCTTCATATCTGCAACAGCAATGGAATTACTATTCACAGAAACATGACTTTTCTCAAGACTCGGTGAGGAAGCTGCTTTCTCGGGGAGTTCTGGCAGGACAAAGGCATCAGATGGAACAAATGATGCTAGATCAGGAGGTTAATCCAGCTTCCCTACGGCAGGATTAGCCTGCAACAATTGTAGGGGAAATATAGGGTCTTGATCTTGATACAGAGGTCGGATATGTGATTGAATCGTGTATAATCCACTTTCCGAATAAAGTATTTCGACCCTTAATGCCTGGGTTACACAAAATCTTTATTGGGATAAGACAATCACGCAATTTGTTTTCTAGGCAAAGAGAACAAATCAAAACTTGAGAATTGTTTTGCTTTCGTTATATTGTTGTAATTCACTCTTGTGTTTTTCATATCTGTACAACTGAGATCAATCTCTGTATATATACAGATGGGGAGGTATTAGTTAAAGGGTACAATCAAAAGACATGACTTTAGCCAAGCAATGTGTCTCTTCATTTTGAAAAGGCATCTGTACAGGAACTGCACGGCCGTGTCTTATGAACTGCACGGCCGTGTTGTTCATACTCTGCCAGCCGTCATATGAACTGCTGACGGCCGTCTTGCTGTTCATCTTGATCGACAAAAAGAGCTACCCTTTAACTTTTACTTCTATATCGAGGTTGACTTCGTTTTAGCTCAAACGAGTGTGTACTCCACACTTTCCCTTACTTGTATTCGAGTCTAATACGAATCACATTGATCTCTTAGTAAATCACCATTACAATAAAACAAGTTGATGACACTAAAATCACCAACAACAATGAGCATCATACTCAGTTAGGCAACAGTGAGGAAAAATTAGGTTGGTACATCAAAAACCTGAACATTATACTACCTCCAGGTCGACATAAGCTGGCACTCTTCCTAATGGCTTCAAAAATTTGTCAAGATCACTGGTGTTGAGAGCTGGAAAAAGTAACGTAAATCCTCATAAATTAGATTGTTTTAATCAAACAATGAAGCTCCCAGAAACATTAACAATGCAATATCTCAGTCGGGTAGATCTAGAAGTTTTTCAATAGTTGCACACTACTGGTAGTATCTTTTGAGACAAGTAGATATTATAGTCAAAACATTGACAACAAGCATAAATATGAAGGATAAAAATGTTGGTGTTATGCCCTACAGAGTCACACACAAAGAACGGATTGAAAAATGGCTCAAATATGAAAAAGGGGAGGGGGCGATCGCCTACCTATACCTATAGAGGGGTGATCGCGCCTTTTCTCCGGTCAAAGGAGGCGACCGCACGAACTGGTAGGGGCGATCACGCCTTTTCTCTAGACAAAGGGGGCGATCGCGCGCCCTGCCATCTGACAGCTTTCGTTTTGGCTTTGAATTATGGCTTTTCTCCCTAACTGTTAGAGATATTTATAAAGTATAAATAGCCCCTTTTACCTCAGCCAGCCAAGACACACGAATTTTAGGGTTTGAGAAACACAAATCTCTTGATTTAGATTACGAATCAAAAATCAAAACACCCTAGATTCAATTTCATATTAGCCATAGATTGTTGAAAAGAGTTTCAACAATCTAGGTTCATCTAGCAATCCAACAAGATTTGATCTTGGTTCGTTCGCCTGTGAATTACCGATAGAGAGTGATTGCTTTATCACCTAAAGTTTGAAGGCCTTGTTGATTCATCACAAGGAAGAACAAAGGAAGAAGATCAAAGTTTCGTTACCGATTCAAATCTGAATTACGAAAGACAAACTCGCAACAAATGTTAGTAAATCTATATTCATATTTTAATCTATTCATATTAGACGAATTCTTGACTAGAATTTTGTAATTATGCTAAATATTCCGCTGAACATGTTACCCCAAAACCAACAAAAAATATAAAGCACATATCAAACTTAGTAAACACAGGTGGTGATCCACCGGTTAAGTTTATCATGTGAACACATGACAAAGAAAAGCATAGAGAAGGAAAGAATTAGCAAGGACGCACCCTAGAGAGGATAGGCTACATAAGTCATGATTTTATAAAAGATCTTGTATTGCAAGTAGTATTGTTCACAAGGAACAATTGGCTTTCCAAAAAAATGTTGCTCAAATAGCATAATTGTCTTTGAAAAAGATATAAGAAAAGGTAGCAATTGCACTTAAACTATGTGAAGTCTTGAACCATGAAAACCAATAATGACTTTCTGAAACATATTGAAATATTTTCAGAATTGCGGACATTTCAAGTCTCAAGTGTTAGGATACTTTTTGAAGTTCTCATCATTTGTTTATTTTTGAAACCATCTTAACCTAATAACTAATGCTCATTATCAAAAATAAAATAAAATACATAATGTATTCGTATCATTTGAGAATATTTTTCCAGAAGCAACTAGTATGAGAAAAAATAAATATTATGATATAAAGTTAGAATGTGCTGAAGACAAGGACCATATAATTATGAGAACAGTAATATACAAAATGTAGAACTTTACCTGCAGTTACTAGTTACTGGCTATCTTCACCTTAGTACTAGATACTTCTGTGTCTGTATATATAAGTGAGAGAGAGAGAGAGAGAGAGAGAGTTCTAAACCTCATTAAATTTATCAAATATCCTTTAGTGAACCCTAATTCTTCACGTAAAATCCGACAATACTTATTAATAATGCAATGGTGATCTCATCAGGTATAAGCACACCCATATACAAATCACCAGCTTTGCTAAAGAGAACCGACAGAACTGGCTAGACATATTTTTTGTAGGTCCAAAGATAGGACTGTACAAAGGATATGTCTTACTGTTCTTATTTATGTGGATATATATGGCTATTAGACCATTGCACATTTCATTGGGCCTACTACACTTCTTTTTTTTCTTATAATTTTAACATATTTTGAATGCTAAAATCTACTCTTTTGTATAGTGCCATGCACCACTACTCGAGTCTCTTTCAAAACTTTTCTAGGAGCTTCATTACCTTTACTATCATCATGCAACTTATGGTTATGCCACTGTGAATAATATTAAATGTATATTTCATTCACGTTAATTATGTTGTGTACAAGTCCCTAGTATATATATACAAGAGGAAGTAGTTAAATATGATAAGGATTATCACCCTAAATTAATTCGAGTCTATCTCTATCTATAAGGAAGGGATTGTGATTAGGAAAAATCAAATCCCACTAAATACGTTAACACCCCCCTCAAGCGAGAGGCTGGATTGGGTCCAACTCGAAGCTTGGATCGAAAAAATTCGAACAAGGGACGACGAAGACTCTTGCTGAAGACATCTGCTAGCACTAATGCGTGTCCCGAGCTTGAGAAGCCCAAACTAAGAAAACCCATCTTAAATTTTTTAAAAACATTTATTTCACATTTAAAAGAAAACCAATTCTCAAACTTTCAAAATAAAGTCAACTGATAATATCTCCACTCGGAGGAAATTTCAACAAATACTTCAATAAATCATAACCTGATCAATTACATCGTAAACCCCAAAATAACTTTGTTTACAAAAGAGTTTATATACCACTTTCCAAAAGAGAAATACTTAATAAATACTCCCAGACAACCTACTCACTGGTTCAGGTCACCTGTCTCAGCACGATCTAAAACAGTAAAAGGGAAGGGGTGAGAATAAATCTCAATAAGCTATTATGAATGCAGCAAGATGCCAAACAAGATGCAACACATAGCATGGTCGCACATAGCACATTATGAAAGCGGTAAACACCTTACGTTACCTCATTTTACCTTTCCCGTCTGAACAATAAGTCGTACAACGTGGGAGTAAAACTCCACTCTTTGGTGAACTGCCTCCATGCACATTCACCGCTTATAGGACTCATACTCCAGAGATCCATATAAGAAAAATCAGATACTTATATGATCCTTAATCAGAGTACCATATAAGATCGCCGCTACCTATAAAGCTTTTGGCTTAATACAGAAGCATTCCACCTAATCACCAAAATCGCAATGATCGTAAGGTTTTTTGGCTCAATACAACTGCTAGCACTCCCACTGTGGCCACAGAGGAGTTTGGCCACTGTGTATGATGAACCTTCAATCACTTATAGAACAGATCAATAATTGATTGAATTCCATTATACCCCCGAATCACATATAACACGTTCAAGCACATAATAGATACTTGAAATAAATCCACAAAAGGGATAAGAATATAACAACATGGTAATGTATACTCATGCTAAATCAATACCATAGTGCAACATTCAATTAATACACTACACATAGAATCATCAATGAATATTAATCCAAGTAAGGTAACAATATGGCCAATAAATCCACAAATGAGATGACAATGCAACCATACGATAAACATATCCACACTTGGGATAATCATGCAACCATATAATGAACATATCCACCCTTGGAATAACAAGTTAACAACATAGTATATAAATCCACACTTTGGATAATAATGAACCAATGTAATGACTGCACATTTTCAAACTAGCACGATAGTGTAACACACAGCTTCTACACTATTCAAACCAATCACCAAGGATATGAGGCAAGTAAGGCCACTATGAATCATAAATCATTCCTACATAATCGTTACACAACCTCAAATAGCCTTAATAGAGGTTCAAGATCTACTTCCCAAGTTTGAACTACTTTGGTGAAGTTACTAACCAAGCTTATCAACCATTTTCCGGACAATATTTAAACTACTTTCCCAGATCCATTTTGACCCAATAAGACGTTATGGTGTAGCCAAAGTATTCTACTTTAATCTAGGTTAAAGAGGATTCATTTTGGTTCTAGTTTGATTAGGTTTAAACAGCTCACAAATTGGATCATAGTCACCAGGCCAGGGCACGACTCGTGCCCCTTTCGACCTTCCCGCATTCATGCGTCCCTAGCAAAGGCACGACTCGTGATTCCACAGGGCACGACTCGTGCCTTAGGGCACGACTCGTGCCATTTCATCCCCAAGTTGATCAGAACGAATTAACCTCAAATCCACGAGTTGTCTCCACGAGTTGGCCGTAGCGGGCACGACTCGCACTAAGTGGGCACGACTCAGTGCCACGCCGTATCGTGTATCACACACTTTAAATCACTAAGTCAAGAAAACCCAAAAATCCAGCTTAAGCTTCCTCTAAATTATGAACTTAAGAATATGTACCAACCTTTCTAATATCATTATAATCCATTTAAACCCAAAGTAACATCAACCTAGGCCACTCACACTTTGATTTCCTACTCATTTCACCATCACATTTCACACTTATTTTCTTAATCTAGCTCAACCCCTTTTCTTACATTCTTTGTCCCTATCATGAACAACAACACCTTCCTAGGTTACTACTCCATTTCTTAACTCCAAGAAAGTTTTCCAACACATCAACAACCATTATATCATCCCTCATTCCACTTAGACCACCCTTCTATAACTAAAAATAATTCCATCTTTACAACAATCATTTTAACTCAATTAACATTATTTAAAATACCCAAAATTCTTTTCTTTCAACAACACATTTAATAACACATAAAATGAGCAATTATTATAAAGGAGTCATAATAACTTACTTAGCAAATATGGGGTGGAATGAAGATTTTTTTAGCTTGATGTGCTCCCCTCTTCACCCCGAACACGGAAGTACAATTGAATTGCTAAATGGAGAGGAATTGCTTGCTCTAGGAACTTGGAAAGGAAGGTTTTAGGGAGAAGCTTTCCATGGATTTTGATGGAGGAAGGAAGAAGAAATGATGAGAGAAAAGTGGGGAGGTGAATGAGAAGGATGGAGGAAGCATGGGAGGAGTATGGGAAAAAGTAGGGGGCTTTGACTAAGAAGAGGGAGGGGAGGAAAATAGGGGATATGGCCCCCCATATCCATATAATTAAAATCTTCCCAATTCCAACATTTAAGCCCCTAAATTTCCAAGGAATGAAATTAAACCTTCTACTACTATCCTCTACACAAGTACTACCCAACTACTCATAATATTTTATTTATTTATTTTATTATAACTCCACCATACTACTTAAAATAGTTTACTGATTTTCAATTATTATACTTTCCCAAAATACTTTAATCTATTTTCATTTAATTCTAAGGCTTTAAGATTATCTCATAACCATTTTAAATTACCATAATAAATCAAAGACATAAATTAAGCACATAAAGTCAACAAATAATATAAAAGGCATATAATATGATACTAAAATAGTGCCTAGGTTTAGGGTCGTTACAACAGGAGAACCCAAGAGTGACAAGGAAGGCGTTGAACCGTTGAAACCAGGCACGAGGTGCCTGTTTGAGACCATATAATGCCTTTTTTAGCCGACACACATGATCGGGAAAACGTGGATCCGTATAACCAGGGGGTTTCTCCATATAGACCGTTTCGGAAAGAATTCCATTAAGAAACGCGTTCTTGACGTCAAGCTGATGAAGAGGCCATTTGAAAAGAACAAAAAGTGCAAGAATAATTTGAACGGTAGAAGCCTTGACAACAGGACTGAATGTATGGAAGTAATCAAATCCTGGTAGTTGTGTGAAGCCCTGAGCGACTAACCGTGCTTTGTGACGGTCAATAGAGCCATCAGCAAGAAACTTGGTTCGAAATACCCATTTCGAGCCAACAATATTAGTGTTACTAGGACGAGCAACAAGATCCCAAGTGTGGTTGTTGCGAAGGGCAGCCATTTCTTCATCCACAGCTGCAAGCCAATGAGAATGCTTTGCAGCTGATTTGAATCCTTTGGGTTCCGAGGAATAGAGCAACGAGCTTAAGAGAGTCGTGTGAGCTAAGTTAACAATATGACGAGGCTTAAAAATTCCAGCCTTGGCCCTAGTAGTCATGGGATGCCTACCGACAGGCTGAGCAGATGGAGGAGCAACCACGGGCTGCTCTGGTGAGGGAGGACTAGTGGGCTCTAGCTGCACGAGAAGAGATGGCTCTGCAGCAGGCCCAGAAGCGGAAGTCTGAACAGGCAAACAGAGGCTGCAAGGCTCGGACTGAGATGAGTTGGAGAGAGGTAGCCCAGAAAAGGACTCCGAAGAAGAACCGGTGATCGGAGATGTCGAGGTAGACTCGGTCAAAGTAGGCTCAAGAAAAGAAGTAAACACAAGATCATTTGTTGTGGTTGTATTAGCCGAACCAGAACAAGGAAAATCAACTTCATCAAACCGAGCATGGCGTGAGAGATATATTCTGCCTGTGAGAGGATCGAGACACCGAAACCCTTTATACGAACTGCTATAGCCAATAAAAACACATGGAGCACTGCGAGGTGAGAGCTTATTCTTGTCATAATCTCGTAGACATGGAAATACCCGACACCCGAATGGGTGAAAGTTTTCAAAATTTGGTGGAGTATGAAACAACATCTCAAATGGAGATTTTCCCTTCAAGACAAAAGATGGAAGCCGATTAATAATATAAGTCGAAGAAGAAAAAGCATCAACCCAAAGAGACGCCGGGACATGGGCATTAAACATCATAGCAAGACCTGTTTCTGTAATGTGACGATGCTTACGCTCGGCTCTACCGTTTTGTTCTTGAGTGTAGGGACACGAGATATTGTGGTGAATGCCATTGTCACAAAAAAAAACTTTTGAACCCTGTTACTTGTGAATTCAGATCCACCATCACTTTGAAAAACTTTAATATTGCAATCAAATTGATTACGAACCAAAGCAGAGAAAGCAAGCAATATATCATAAAACTCGGCTTTAGAATGCAACGGATAAAACCACGTAAATAGAGAGAAGTCATCAATAAAAATTGCATAATACCAATAACCATTTGTGGAAGCAACCGGAGCAGGACCCCATAAATCACAATGAACCAAATCTAGGACGTGCGAAGCACGTTTCTTATTTAAAACAGAGGGTAAATGCTTGCTCTTTGCAAGTTGACAATACGTACAAAGAGAAGGCTTAGGTAAAATAGAAGTAACTTTTAAATGACCTAGATTATTCAAAAGGGAAATTGTATCATGAGAGACATGGCCTAATCTAGAGTGCCATAACTCAAAAGATGCACGAAGACGACTAGTACTAATAGAAGAAATAAAAGCTTGTTGTCCATGCTCCAACACATATAGCCCACGATCACGCTGGCCTCTTGCCATGATTGCCTTGTTGACCCGATGCTGAATAACAAAGGATGAATCAGTAAATAATACGTCAACAGGAAAATCAGTCGTGAGTTTACTGATGGATAATAAATTCTTTGTAATATGAGGGACAACAAGAACATCCAATAATTTAATATCATGAGAAAGAGAGATAGATCCAGTTTTAGTAATAGGAAGAAGAGCACCATTACCCACAACAACACGCTCATTACCAGAATAATCCGCTGAAGTGTCCAAAGAGGAGGAGGACGGAGTCATATGTGCAGTGGCACCGGTGTCAATGTACCAGTCAGAGGGTGTAGTCTCAGAAATATTGCATGAAGCAGTGAGGGCTTCAGCTAGCTTCGCTGGACTATCACGAGAGAACCGCTGATCACATTTGTCTGCATAGTGGCCTTCAACGACAGATCTGGCAACGAGGAGGACGACGCTGGTTACCACGACCTCTACCTCTGAAGGTTGCATTACCTCTGCCTCGGCCACGATTACCAGCAGCAGCAACATGCCCATTATGTGCAACAAAATCCGCAGGAGGGGCTGGAACAGGAGCGACAGGAACTCCATTTTCGAGGGAGTTTAGGAATATGTCAAAACTAGCAGCACGAGGGAGGAGTTCAGCGAACGTCGGAAGTGGAATAATAGCAATCTGAGAAGCGGAAAAGGCTGAGAAAGAGGGACCAAGACCACGGAGGAACCAATGTGCCTTGTCTGTCTCATCAATACCGCGACCAATAGCAGCCAATTGGTCACACACACCCTTAAAACGAATGCCATAGTCAGAGACCGACTGAGTACCTCTCTTCATAGAGAGAAAAGTGTGTCTTTGAGACTCACTTCATGAGCCTTGGAAGCATGACTAAATGCAGTTTCAAGAGCAAGCCAGACGGCCCTAGAGGTCTGGCGGCCGATCACTACGGCCATCGATTCCTCTGTGAGGGAGGAAAGAAGTAGACTCTTGAGTTTCTGATCTTGGTGAGACCAAGAGATAAAGGCTGGATTGGGAGTCTTTTTGCCATCCTGAGCAACAATCTCAGTGGCTGAGGCAGCCAAAGTGCCATCAACGTAGCCAAGTAGTTCTTGGCATTAGAGAAGAGAAGAAACTTGATTCTTCCACAGAAGGTAGTTTAGGGACGTGAGTTTGACAGTGATCATATGGATCAAAGTCGCATAGGGGAGAGAATCGGACGAAGAACTAGCAGTGGTAAACATGGCGTTAGAAGGAGAAACAGCGGCCGGCTGAAAAACATATTAGGGTTAGGGTTTTTCAGACTGATACCATGTGAATAATATTAAATGTATATTTCATTCACGTTAATTATGTTGTGTACAAGTCCCTAGTATATATATACATAAGAGAAAGTAGTTAAATATGATAAGGATTATCACCCTAAATTAATTCGAGTCTATCTCTATCTATAAGGAAGGGATTGTGATTAGGAAAAATCAAATCCCATTAAATACGTTAACAGCCACGTGGAGAAATTTTGGAAAAGCTTAAAATATACTCCCTCCTCCCTTTCGAAAGGGCAAAGTTTGTGCCTTGTGCACGGGAATTAAGAAAAGTGATGTAGGAAAGAGAAAAAGTATATAGTGAAATAAATGTTGTGAGTGAAAGGTGATGTAGGAAAGAGAAAGTGGGGTAGAAAATAGTTAGTGGATATTTATTGTGAGAGTATGACAAGTGGGTCCCACAAATAAATAAGTAATAAAAAAAATTCTATTTTTGGGTTGTGCCCTTGATGACGCCACAACTTTTGGGGTCAGGAGCGGTTTGAGGATATCTGGCTAGGATATTTAAGTGGTTGGTTTGTACCTAGATCACAACACAAAGAAGCACCGTTAAGGTCAAAGTTGGATGTTACTCCAACTCAGGCCCTCGGGTGTGAGAGTAAGAATACTGAGATAATAAGGCTTTGAATACCTTGGAGTGTGTGTGTGTTTAGGGTTTAGAGTAATATGGCTTACTCAATTGTATATGGAACTTACCTTGCCCAAGGGGGTAAAGACCTTCTATTTATAGGCAATGCAATGGTGCTTGTTGAGGTAAGCAATGAGATCAGCCCTAGTGGGTACTTTGGTATTTGACCAGCTACACGTGTCCGCAGCTAATTGGTCCTGTCAGGGAGGGAACATTGACTGTCCAAGGGACATGGCTGAAAGGGACATGAGCCGTGTAGCCGGCTTAGAGCATTAAATGGAATAGTAGGCGCTGGCTTGAGCCGCATTGAATGCGTGATGGGGGAGCCGGCAAGTGGCTGTCGAGCCGATAAGCTAACTTGCTCGGTAAGGCTTGATTTTACTTAGGAGGCGAGGCATGTGCCCGCGGTCAACATTGTGGCCGCGATCAGATATATGACGCGAGCATGGTTGATGCGGGCATGCCTACGGCGGTCATGGGTCCGCGGACATTCAATCTGCGGGCACGGACCCACGGTCACGGAGTCGTGCGGGCACGAATATAGCGGTCGGGATCCTTCCGGTCTTTGATAGGATTAATGCGGGAGGGACGCGATCTTGACCTCGAGGCCTATCTGTCCGCGGTCTTCCCCCAGTGCCGGATGCAAGGCCACGTCACCGGTTCCTTGGACCGGCCGAGCGCGGGCCCGGTCCAGTAGATCCGGGCTCATCAATGGCCCCT
Organism: Adenophora triphylla var. japonica; assembly: GCA_022495995.1. Lineage (NCBI taxonomy): Eukaryota > Viridiplantae > Streptophyta > Magnoliopsida > Asterales > Campanulaceae > Adenophora > Adenophora triphylla. Next base: position 229,174 of record JAFEMH010000957.1, read on the forward strand.
AGCTCCGAGTGTGATTATTTATGGTCTGAGCGAGGAGGTACTAGAAGCTCGGTAGGATTGGATCGTCGTTTTGGCGAGCACCAGTGTTAGCGCTTTTTGTTGTTTGTTGCTTGGCCCCATGGGCCTATGGGAACGTTCGGGAGGCACCAGTGAGTGACACGTGGTCCCTTGCATGGTGTGCCTCCCGGTTAACAGGTGGGCCCCTTGGGCAGATGAAAAGATGGGTAGTGGTACGCACGGGGGTACGTGTCGCTCATCCAAGGGGGGCAATAAATGCAAAATTTATTTATTTTTCGAATTTTCAAACGTTGGAGACGGTTCAGGGTCCGAGGTTGGATTTGTGGGCTAATTAATACGGGTTAATGGGTTAACCCGTATAGGTAGGCCTTATAAATACCAAACCCTTAAACCTCAAACCCTTTTTACCGTTTCCAAACCTTCAAAGAGCTTAGAGAGAGATTTTCTTGCTGCGAAATCCGTGCTAGTGCTTCTTCGAATCCAACCTTCAAGTTTTCCTTCGTAAGTAATTTTGGGGTGTTTCTTCTTCATCTCTTTCTATTTTTCTTTTCTGGGCTTTGAACAATGACCACTCGCGAATTTGGACCCCGCCGTCCCATAGAGTTAGGAGATGGGAGCACTCCAGATCTGTTTACCTTTTGTAAATGGACAGGGGGGATATTTAGGAAGGTAGGCCATGGGTGGCTTAGGTTATCCCTTGAGTGCTTCCAATACTTCTGTGAAAAATCCCAATGGGGGCCTTTTGTCCCACCCCGGTTGTGGGAGGCCAAGGATAAAAGGGTAAAAAGGAACGGTGATGTTTTGGTGTTGGGGGATACCAGTAGGCTGAGAAATTTTGTAATGGGGGTTTTGTGCGGGTTTCCCCGAGAGAGATCGGCTACGAACGCCGTTGAATTAGTGAGGAGAGCGATTCGCGTCCCCGAAGTAATTTGCGGTGGGAAAAGTGTGAGCTAATGGATCCCGAACAAACCAATGATGCGCGGGCACCGGCATGGACACGAATGACCCTTTAGATGTTACGCCCCGAGGAATTTGTATTTTCCAATGTGGTGCCCGCGTCCCCAGTGCGAACCCATTGAGCTTGAGTAGTAGTGAGGAGCTGGAGCCTCTGAACTTTGAGACTACTGTAGGCGGGGAGGATGAGGATGAAGTGACCTCTGCCCGCGGTGATGCCACTGGTCTCTTTGGCTCGACGAGCACGGAGACCGAGGAGGATGACCGCGAGGTCGAACTTAGGAGGGCAGCGGGGACCTCTAAGAAGGCCGTTGAGACCACAAATATTGTGGATGCCTTTTCTGACCCTGACTCCGAGGAGGAGGCAGAGGTGGTGGCCCCTGCTCGAAATAAAGGCAAGAGGCCAGCAGCTGAAGTGAACCCCGGTCCTGGTCGTGGCCGCGGAAATAAGAAAGCCAAGGAAGTGGCTACCATTGATTGGGAGGAGGATATATATGAAGTATATAATGTTGATCGTAACGCCTTCCGTGTCCGCACCCTTGGGCACGTACATTTGAAGGATAAGGACAAACTGCGGCCAGAGACAGTAGCTGATGTACGCGAGGACAATAGGGCCTTGGTTTTTTATGGTGCCCAATTTGAGAACGGCCTAAGATTGCCCCTGAACCCATTCTTCTACTTTTTCTTGGAGTTCAACAGCTGCCTCCCTATGCACCTGACTCCTAATGCCATTAGGGCCATAGTCTCCTTCATCGCGGTCTGCAGATTCCTTGGCTATGAACCTACCCTGGCCGGGCTTTATGCTTACTATCAGAACCAGATCAGCCGTAATATTTTGGGTTTGAAGGCTAGGAATTATTCTACCCGGACCTTCTCTCCTCCCTCAAATAAATTTGACCAATGGAACCAGAGGGACATCTTGGTCATTGAGTCTAGGTTTGGCTGGCCCTTCTCAAAACCCTCAAATCCAGTCCCGATGAAGGTGGCGCGAGTAGCTATCCGAGACCCTTCTTACGCCGATGCTCTGTCTTTGTGCCTTAGAGATACAGCCGGCTATTTGGACGGCGGGGAGGAGCTGTTTATGATGTGGGCTCCATAGTTGAGGATGAACCACTCTTGATCTACTCGGGGTGGCTCCTCGTAGGGAGGCGCCCCTTATGCCCCCAGTAGAAATAGAGCCTACGCCTCGTGACCACGATTGGAGGGTGCACGAGCACTACCAGTCGAGGCGGATTGTAGAACACGTATCTTTGGGCGCGAATGCGATCCCCCCGAACTTATCGGTCTCTGATTTTTATATAACTGTTGCTCATTTATTTTTGCTTTTGAATTTTTGAACTGCATTCTAACCATTTCTCTTTCCCTCCAGAGTAGATCCCGAAGAATACAATTTTTGATGGCTCCCATGAATGCTGCTCAACTGAAGGCCAAGAACATGAAGGCGATAGGGAGGCTCTTTGCGAGGAGGCGGGCGAGTTGGGGGAGTCTCCACCAAAGATAAAACTATTCTGTTGTCGGCGGGAAAGCGGGAGCCTTTGACCGGCTCAAAACCGTTCGACTACGGGGAACCTTCCTCCACCGCCCAAGGGACCTCCCCCGGCCAATGCTCTCCGAGCTAATTCTCTTGGCCGCACCATTCCTTCCGGCCACCAAGTGGATTCTCGGAAGAGGAGCGACAGAGAAGGAGAGGCTGGGCGAGGGACAGAAAGCTCCGAGAAAGTCGGGGATGCTCCTCCCGTACCGTGGCTTGCTCTGCCGCGACCTCCTCATCTTCCCCATTGGGGGATCAATTTGCTCTGCGGCCTATCCGGTGGCCCCTCGACCACCGCGAGGAGACGGCGCAATTAGAAAAAGGCATCGAGAGGTGCCCGCCGTGTGGGGGGTGGACATCTACGCCGCGGTTCTGCAGCGCCTCCCGTGGGGATCGGGTGAGGTGAACCGTTTGTATTCCCCGACTTCTACAAGAACATAGTTGTCGAGGAAAATGCCTCGGCCATGGTGGAGGACATAGGCCTTGCTCTGACTGAGGTAGATAGCAGTCTGATTTCTTTGATTCCATACTCCCCTCTCAGTTTATAACTTTAGTTCTCTTTTCCTCGCGGGTGAGCTTGATAAGGTGCTTTGCGGCTAAGGGAAAAGCTGCGACACTCGACCGTGAAGTGGATAACAAAACTTCCATTTTGGCGGCCAAACTTCGTGAGTGGAGGAGGCTCAAGCAAGGATTGGGACCTTGAACTCCACTTATGGAGGAAAAGGACAATGCCTTCAAACGGAAGGAGTCTCGATGCGAAGGACTTCTCTGACCGCTTGGCCACGGTGGAGAAGGACCTGGAGAGGGTAAGGGGTCAGCGGGATGAGCTCCGCGGGCACAAAGCTGAGTGGGAGCCCAGGAATAAGGAGCTCGCGGCCAAGCTGGAGGCCACCAAGGTTGATCTCTTGGCCTTGGAGAAAAAGGTGGATGAAATTTGTCCAGGCCAGTGCTCCCTACAAGAGGATGGAAGCGGAGGGGAAATCTGCCCTCGATGATGTTCGCAAGGAGGCTGTGGAGGAGTACAAAAACTCCCAGGAATTCAAGGATTGGCTCCTCGCCGAAAATCTGGCTCAGTACGAGGCTGGGGTCCGGACACAAATTCGGAATTTTGCGGCCACGGGCAGGTTCTCTGTACAAGAGCTGGCCGTAATTGGCTCGGTTGTTGCTACCGATGAAGAATGCTTGCCCGGGCATGCATTAGTTCCCTTGTCCGAGGATGAGGTGAAAGGCTTGGAGCTGTCCGCTGCGGCCTCCCTGCCTTCTGTGGCAGAGGTGACTGCTCTTGGTCTCATCGCAGATCTGGATGAGCTAAGGTTTGGGGAGAACCCTATTTCTCTCGGGGAAGCCCTTGCCCGCGTTCTACCAGGTGGGCCTGCCATAGGAGACCTCTTTCCTCATCGGGCGGCTCTGCTCCAGTCTCGGCAACGAGGCCGTCCTTGATCCTATCACGAGACCTCCTTGTGAACGGCTTGCCCTCTCCGACTCCTCAATCGAGAAGATCCCAAGGGGCAAGCTCCAGTAGCTTAGGTTTTTTGTTTTTTCTTTTTGTAATAGACTAGGACCTCTTTTGTAATAGTTTAGGAATTTTGTAATTGTTTTTCAGTAATAGAAGCATTTTTTCTGTAACTTATTCTTTTTAATTACTTGTCTTGTAGGCTATTTATGAGTATTTGCAATTTTTGAGTACCTTGATACTTGCATTCTTGCTTTTTCTCTAGCTTTTTTGACTTTGTAATTAAACTTTATACTCTCCTTCTGCGGACAAAAGCTTAGTAGGCCCTTTGCCCGCATTTTTTGAGTTTTCCTAACTCTTTATTCAAAATCACTTGGATTTTTTGTGAGAGTCAGCCTTATTCATCTTGTGATCGCTTTTGTTTGGCCTTGTGGCAAACTTTGGGGCCTTAACCCCCTTTGTCTGTTTGGCTTTGTAAAAACTTTTTTGATCACTGTCATCCGTTTACACGTATTCCCGGCCTTGCGGCCGTGGTGTAAGTCAAAAGCTGACGAGGCAAGCTACCTTCCTAGGGCATGCGAGTGTGGCCGTGAAGCTATAGTCCGCGCAACGGTAGGTAGGAGCATATTTAGCATAGAGGCCCTTTAACCTGCGGCATCTGTATCCACTAACGGTGGTTCACGCTTTTGACCCTTTATTCAAAACCCCTTGGAGTTTTGTGTGAGGGTCTTCTTCGCGATCTGTAACGGGCTTATATGTAGGCCTTTGTCACATACGGGCATACGAGTAACGGCCCCTAACGAGGACCTTCGCGCGCGGCGGGGACAAGGGCCTTGGCCTTTGTCCTCGGCGGCATCTATATCCACTTATTCTTGGTGGTGTCACGCGGGCGGGACAGGTGTATCCTCCCGCGATCGGAGTACGGATCGTAATAGATCTTTGTACTCATATAGGCTTGCGGACCGAATAGATCGTTGCGCATCGGTAGGTAGGAGCTCGTATGTTTGCTCCTTAACCTCTGCGGCATCCGCTTGCGGGCATCCACTTTAGCTTTTGAAATTTGGTGGGAATAGGTTTTTGCATCAAAATATGATGAAACATGATGATAACTTCCTTTATATACGATGTCTATACTCCTTCCAAAAAATTACAAAGACTTTTAAAAGAAGTATCTCTTAAGGTGGTCGCTATTCCAAGCGTGCTTAAGCTCTTCTCCCTCTTTTGGTCGCAATCTGTAGGTGCCCTCTTTGACTATCTTTGTGACCTCATATGGACCTTCCCATTTCGGGGACGGCTTGTTGAAACCGGGTTGGGTCCCTTGGACCTCTACGCTTACGAGTACCCAGTCTCAACCGAAAAACTCCTCTTATTTACTCTCTTGTCATGGTGCTTCTTCGCTTTACGCTTGTAGTTCACCATTTTTTCATATGCCCGCATTCTCTTTCCTTCGAGATCGTCAGGTCACACCTTACATTTGCCTTGTTTTGAGATTCGTCGAAGTATGTGACTCTGTACGAGGGTAGGGCAACCTCAACTGGAGCCATTGCCTCTGACCCATACGTGAGCGAGAAAGGAGTTTCTCCCGTAGAATTCCTTGTAGTTGTGCGGACAACCCATATTGCGGTGCAGGCTCGTCCAACCATCGTCCTCCTCGCCCTCCAAATTTTTCTTTAGGGCGGTCGAGAACTAGCTTGTTCGCGGCCTCGGCTTGGCCATTTCCACGAGGATAGGCAAGCTGCGGACTTACGGTCTTTGCACCTTCATTCTCACACATTCAGCAGTGAATTTTGCAGAGAATTGGGTGCCATTGTCTGAAATAATTGCTCGGGGAACCCCAAATCGACAATAGATGTGATCGTGGACAAAATTGATTGTATTCTCCTCGGAGATAGTGGCTAAACCCTTGGCTTCCGTCCACTTGGTAAAATAATCCACGGCCACCACAGCATACTTGATGTTTCCCCTAGCAGTTGGGAATGGTCCAATGAGATCAATCCCCCACGTATCAAACGGCCACGATGGTACGACCAAGGTTTGCTCTGTTGATGGTAGTCTAGGGATGTCTGCAAATCTCTGGCACTTATCACACTTTCTTACATACTCCTGTGCATCCCTTCTCATTGTGGGCCAAAAGAATCCTTGAAATTTGATCTTGTCTGAGAGGGTGCGAGCACCTGGATGTCCGCCACAAACTCCTTCATGGACCTCATAGAGTAGGTTGGTGACCATGTGAGTTTTAACACATCTTAGCAATGGCTCTAGCCCTTACCGGGTCCTCGGGGAGGGTTTGCTTCTCGATGTAATCCTTCATTTCATCTACCCAGTCCCTTACTTGATCCTCAATATTGTTTATCTGAATCCAATCTATAGCAGGTCTTTCTGTGAATTCAATCTGGCAATCTGCCTCCAACTCACCAATTTCTTGATCGGTTATTCTGGAGAGGAGGTCAGCCTCCACGTTGTCCTCTCTCATGACTTGGTTCAGCTCATAGTAGGTGAAATTTTTTATGAGGGTTTTTGCAAGGCCACGATGCGAGTTAGTGCTTGGGTTGATAGTATCATATTCCCCCTTAATTTGATTAACTATGAGCTGAGAGTCACTATTGATCTCTATATTCTGAACTCCCAAGTCTCTTGCCAATTCCATGCCCGCTATAATTGCCTCATACTCAGCCTGATTGTTTGATGCTTCGAATTTGAACCTCAAGGCTCTCTTAAATTTCTCCCGCGAGTGCAATCAGAAGTATGCCCGCGCCACTAATCAACTTGCTTGCTGAGCCGTCCACGTATAGAATCAATACTTCCTCTGGACGCTCCCTTGGCCGCGTGATTTCTGTGCTCGGGCTACTTGGGCCTTCTTCAGATTCTGTCCGCTTTCTTTTTCCCAGGTCGTTGTCCGCCATTTTGAATGATGATTCTACCACAAAATCTACTAAGGCTGCGCTTTGATTGTCTTTCTCGGGAGTAGGTGATGCGGAACTCGGTGAGTTCTATAGACCAAGCTAGCGTTCTCCCCCGAGAACTCCTGGTTTGTGTAAAACCTTTCTAAGCGGAGCCTCGGTTAATACGGTTATAGGGTGTGCGAGAAAAGTAGGCTCTTAATTTTCGAGCGGAATACAAGCAAGGCGTAAGCTAACTAGTCTATATTAAGATAACGCCCTTCTACGGCGGACGGTGCCTTAGATACATAATAAAGCTGGTTTTGGGAGTTATTCTCCTCCCTTACAAGAACGGCGGCTGCCCGGATCGATGCTTGCTAGAAACGAAAAAGCTCTTCCCCAGGCCGCAGTCTTTGAGTAGAGGTGGGCCCGAGGTATGTTTTGACTTCTTCAAAAGCTTGATGGCACTCGGTGCTCCATGTAAATTCATCGGCTCTCTTCCCCCTTTTAGAGTTTTGAAGAAGGGGAGGCATCTCTCTGGCCGACCGTGAGATGAAGCGGCAGTGCCGTGATGCGGCCATTGAGCTTTTGAACATCTTTAACGCAAGCGGGAGGCTTCATGTCCAATAGGGCTTGGATTTTCTCGGGTTAGCCTCTATCCCCTCGATTGACCATGAATCCGAGGAACTTGCCCGCCTTTACCCCAAAGGCACATTTGAGGGGATTTAGCTTCATATTATTACGGCGCAAGTTTTGAAGGTTTCCTCCACGTCGAGCTCGTGGGAGTTTTCCTTGGTTTTTATCACCATATCATCTACATAGGCCTCGAGATTTCTTCCTAGTTGGTTTTGAAGACCAGATTGACCATCCTTTGATATGTGGCTCCCTGCATTTTTGAGCCCGAAGAAGGCATCATCGTGTAGCAAGAGGGTTTTGCCCGCAAAGAATGAAAGCTACGGAGCGGACATCCTCGGGATCCATTTGGATCGATGGTAGCAGTATGCATCGATGAAGCTTAACACTCGTGTCCGGATATAGCGTCCACCAATTTATCTATGCGAGGAAGAGGGAAACAGTCCTTGGGGCATGCCTTGTTGAGGTCCGTGAAGTCAACACACATTCTCCATTTGTTATTGGATTTCTTGACCATCACGACATTGGCCAGCCATTTGGGGTAGGTAATTTCCTTGATTATCCCCTCTTTTAGCAATTTTTCCACCTCTTCCTTGATGGCAATCTCTTTCTCCGGGGAGAAATATCTGGGTTTCTGGTGAATGTTCTTGAAGGATGGGTCATCATTGATTTTATGGAGGATCACGTCCTCGCTGATTCCCAGCATATCTTCCACCCTCCAAGCGAACACATCGCAATTTGCTCTAAGGAACTCAATGAGTATCCTTCTCTCCTCGCTGTGAATTTCCAGGCCTACCTTAACAGTTTGTTCGGGGAAGTGGGGGTTGATTACCACCTCCTCAAGCTCGTCGTTAGGTTTTAGGTCACTGATTTCTCGGTTGTACAAGGAGTCAATAATTATGGTTGGGGGGTTGACTTGAGCTCCAGTTAATGTTGCCATAGAATATATGATATCACGGTCAATTTCCCCCTCTATTCCTCGATCAATATAACCTCCCTCAACAGGGGCAGCCAACTGCTTCGATTTTCTGCTCATCTTGAGCTCCACCTTCGTGGAATGGAAAGAAAGCATGCCAATCGGTACGGGTGGCGGCGGGAGTGCAAGAGTTTTCCCCTTCTTTGATTTGTCCTCGCCTTTTCCCTCTATCATTTTGTCCTCGCCCTGTATTGGCGGGCAGGATGCCTGGCCTTTACATTGCTTTCCTTTTTTCCTCCAGTGCTCGGAGGAATCTCCCGGGCTGGTTCTTGATGGTAGCAACCCCGCCCGGGGTGTTAAATTTCACCCTTTGGTGGGGGACGGACGCAACTATTCCCAATTCGGCCTGAGCAATTACGCCGAGAATGGCATTGTACTGGGAAGGAAGATCGACCACCATGAAAGTTATCTTGGCCGTCTTCTGCATGGGTTTTTCCCCATGCAGAAGAGTATATCGCGGGCAGCTCCTGTATCTATCAACACTCGGCCTATATTTGCCCGGTTGATTCTCATTCTGAGGGTAAGAGGCTGAGTGGAATGAAAAAGGGTGGAGGCAAGTTCACTCCTTTTGAACCCAATTTCCTACTCTTCTTCCGGAGCCATTGCGGGGATGGAGAAAACCTTTTCCAATGTCCGGATTTGGAGGGAGAGCTGTTTGTTGGAGGGAGGTTCTTCTCCAATGAAGTTTATGTTGTAGTCTCCATCATCATCCTCAAAATTGTCTCTTTCTGTCCTCTCGGGATCACGAGGGTTTCGTGCCCACTGCTGGTTATTATTGGGGGCCTGGTTGTTTCCTTTGATCCATCTGGTTAGTTCTCCATCATTGATTCTTTGATGAATTACTCTCTTTAGGTAAGGCCGATCCTGCATTCCGTGCCCGTGATCATTATGAAATTTGCGTAACTTTGTCCTACTCCTCTCACTTGGTTTTACGAGCGTGGGGGAGGAGGAGGAAAATACGATGCCCTCATGATCACTGCTCGCGGCTCGGTGAGCTCGGTGTAGGCTGTTTCCGCTACTTTTCTCCGGAGTTTGTCCGGCCACGACCTCTATTCTTCCCTGGTTGTTAACTTGGGCGGCCTGCAGGTGGTCTCTGAACTTGGCTTATTCTTTCCTTGGGCTGAAGCTCGGGGAACGGGCATCTTGCTCTCTTCGGCGGAAGCGATGGCGTAAAACCCTTTCATACATCTCCTCCATTTGTTTTTGGCGAGTGGAGGGGAAATTCAATTTTAGGAAGGAGGAGGAGAGGCCTCCCTCAAAGCAAAGCCTAATATCCCCTCCTTCTAGATCCACTATCTCCTCGCTCACCTTTACGGCGAGCAATGTAATCTTTTGTGGATTCGGTGGGGGCACCTTAACACGGACAAGATCTGTCTTTGGTCTACGGGCACCGGCTCAACAAGGCATTAAGAAAAATGTTCTGAAGTGGCCGAAAGAGTCGATGGAGCGGGGTTTTAGAGCCGACATCCGGGATAGGGTCTTGCCGTGAAAGTGGCAGCTAGAGCTTTGCACATTACGGATTCGTCCGCGGAGAATAATGCCATTTGTCCCTCAAATCGACCCATGTGGCTCCGCGCGTTCTGGGAGCCATCATATGTATCCATCTTGGGGGGCTTCCCCTTCTGGATAGGTGCCCGCGCGATCTTATCATTTGAAGGCATCCATTGTGCGACCACATTTTTGTTTGCCTTGATGGAGTTTCCCACATTTTACGTATGAAATCAACGAACTCGGGGTTACGGCTATCAATCTTGTTTTTACTGCGTGGAGCCACGGCCTTCCCCTTGGCCGGAGCCAGGGGTAGTGCTTGGGGCCTCACACGTTGATTAGACTGCGTCTCTTCGCCAATCTCCTCGCTATCATCCACGTGCACCACACTGCGCTTGCCCATCTGTCCGCTCGGGTTGGTTCAACCCGATTTGCCCCGCCGCTTGACTAGCAAGTGATTTAGCGAGAGCTCGTTGGGAGAACCTTTGGGACCCTTGTGGAAACTGTAGCCCTCCATTGGCCTCTATTTCGAACATTTCCAACTGTTGGTCGGCAATCACCATGGCCTCAGCGACCAGCTTGGATTTGGAGTCCAGAATTTCTTGTCTCCTTAGGATTTGCTCCGGGGAGAGAGGAGTGTTCATGGTGGTGTTTTTGGGGGGAGCTTGGGGAGTTTTGGGACTTTTGTTTAGGAGGGCTTGTGCCTTTTCAGCACGTATTTGGTCTGTGAGCCTGTGTATGGCTTTCTGATCGGGGAAAGGGTGTGAGCAGACCGGGAACGAGCCCCCATTACGTTGAAGACGCAGTTAGTTTGTTTTCCCTATTGATAGCGGAGGGTGAGGCTTGGTTCTCATCCTCCAAGGTCAAATGACCAAATGTTTTCCAGATCTTAGACATATTTTGGTGAAAAGATGATGGAAAAGAAGAGCCTTTCGGTACTCGTTTTGTTTAGGACACGAGAGGTGCCTTGAAAACAAAATATACGGGAAGTAAATAAAGAAAAGATTAAATTTGTTTCTAGATTCCCGCAATGGAACCACCGGATGACGCCCATGCCTTTTGGGGTCGGGAGCGGTTTGAGGATATCCTGCTAGGATATTTAAGTGGTCGGGTTTGTACCCAGATCACAACACAAAAGAAGCACCGTTAAGGTCAAAGTTGGATGTTACTCCAACTCGGGCCCTCGGGTGTGAGAGTAAGAATCTTGAGATAATAAGGCTTTGAATACCTTGGAGTGTGTGTGTGTTTAGGGTTTAGAGTAATATGGCTTACTCGGTGTATATGGAACTTACCTTGCCCGAGGGGTAAAGACCTTCTATTTATAAAAAGAATGATACGTGGTGCTTGTTGAGGTAAGCAATGAGATCGGCCCTAGGGGCACTTTGGTATTTGACCAACTACACGTGTCCATGTTAATTGGTCTGTCGGGAGGGAACATTGGTATCCAAGGGACATGGGTGAAAGGGACATGAGCCGCTGTGGCCAGAAGCTTGAGTATTAAATGGAATAAGTAGGTGCTGGTGAGCGCGCATTGAATGCGTGATGGGGAGCGTGAGTGGCTGTCGAGCCCGAGAAGCTAACTTGCTCAGTAAGGCTTGATTTTAACCGGGAGGCGGGCATGTGCCGCGGTCAACATTGTGGCCGCGATCAAAGATATATGACGCGAGCATGGTTGATGCGGGCATGCCTGGCGGTCATGGGTCCCCGCGGACATTCAATCTGAGGCACGGACCCACAGTCACAGTCGTGCGGGCACGAATATAGCGGTCGAGATCCTTAGGTCTTTGATAGGATTAATGCGGGGAGGGACGCGATCTTGACCTCGAAGCCTATCTGTCCGCGATCTTCCCCCCCAGTGTCAGAACGCCACGTCACCGGTTCACTTGGACCCAGGACGCTTGAGCCGGTCCAGTAGATCCGGGCTCATCAGCCCTTTTAAATGGGACGCCCAAAAAGAAAATGTGTGACCTTTCGAGCGGGACGGAGGGAGTAGAGTGTAAGTAGAAGTAAAAAAAATGAATGAGAAAATATAGTGAGTCTTGTAGTCACAAATGAAAAGAATATAGAAAGTATTTACGTTACACTCTATATTTCAATTTCAAGCTTTTTCAAAATCCTGGGGACGTATTAATAATAATGTGGGTGTGACATGTTGATGTTAACGGGTGGCCGCGTTAAATGAATGGGCCATGACTATTAGTGCCATTCACCACTCATTACTCGAGTCTCTTTCATAGGAGCTTCCAGTGGGTAAGCCACGTTGAAGCTATGGGTCGGTCGTCCCTTTCAAATTTTGAACTGTTAATTTTTACTCTTTTAAATTTTTTAAAAATGACTTTTTACTATTAAAAATGATGAAAAAATATATATTTTGACCCCCTTTAATTTAAAAAAAAATTGCACTAAATTAGTATTTAGACCCCCTTGTATACAAAAATTGGATAATTCAATTATAAAGAAAATATCTTGACACCTTATCAAAATTTCCTGGCTTCGCCACTGGGAGCTTCATTACCTTTACTATCAGAGACGAAAAGCTAATGTGTTAGATTGTCCTCTAATTGGTAGTTATTCACCACTTATTATAAATTACTAGTTATTCACCCGTACTCTGCATGAGTACAATTTAATTTAGAAAAGTTGTTGTCTATACTAATATTTAGATACTAATATCACTTTTAGTATAAGTAAAAGAAAAAAAAAACCAACTAATGCAAAAAATAGAGAGATTTTGCGTCACATTCTAAATTTTAAACGAAATTAATTAAAAATATAATGTCAAAGTATCAAAAATTTAATATTTAACTATAGTAACCAATGGTATGAGAAGAAATGAATAACATTTTGTTTATTTTGAGACGGAGAAAAAAGCATCAAAATTTCAAAGTTACTTGTGGAACTGGGAGGAAAGCCTTAGCAAACTGCTGGCTGGCCTGAACGCCTTTTTTTGTACTCCTACTCCCTCCGTCCCGCTAGTAATCGCACTGTTGTTACTGTTTGCGCGGGAATTAAGGAAAAAAATAATGATATAAATGTTGTGAGTGTAAAAATAAAATAGGAGAGAGAATGAGTGGAGGGAATAGTAAATTATAATGGTGCTGTGAGTATTAAAATAATGTAGGAAAGAGAATGAGTGGAGGAAATAGTAAAGATTCTTTGCCATTTTAGAAAGTGTACAGTTTGTAATGGGACGCCCAAAATAGAAAGTGTGCGGTTTGTTGCGGGACAGAGGGAGGGAGGGAGTATATATTTAGTCGGCCCAATAGATATTATATTTCAAAATGTCAAAGGGCCTAAATAAGTAAATATTAATGGGTCAAATGAAATGTCAGGCCCAAATACTTTATGCTTACAAGACCCAAACTTCATTTTTTATAATCCAAAAACAAAACTTTTTTATTTTTGGAAAGATTATTTGGACCCGAATTAATGGGCTAATCAGTGATAAAGTCAAGTATCACAATCTTTCGTGAGGTTGAGGGTTCGATTCTTAACTTGAAATACCGTTAAAAAAAAATTATGGGCTAACTATGACAATATAACAAAGTCCAAATGTCCGAGAAAGGGCACCGAATGAATGACGTTAAATCTCCTTCAATTCCTACCGTAAAATAAAACTTAAATTCGTGTCCTCAGTTAGACATGTCCGGTTCACGATTCGTCAAAAATCAAAATCGTTTATGAATCGTTAACTTACGGTTCACGGTACGGTTCACCGGTTCATCTTTTTTTTTAAATAAATTATTTTGAGCAGTTTTTAGACTCTTTTTTTTTTCAAAGTTTGTTTTTTTTTTTTCGAATTTTTTGATACATTATAAATTATTTTACGTTACATAAGTATTAAGAAAATTTCATATTTTTATAGGAATTAATGGGTGGAATGAGACAAATATATATATATATATATATATATATATATATATATATATATATATATATATATATATATATTTAAAAAAAAAGAGACGGTACCCTTATAATTTTATTAATATTAAGCAAATTTACAAAAAGGGGGGCCAGACTTACCCTTTTATAATTAAGAGGGAAAATTTAGGAGTCTTACCTAAAAAATTAAATTAAACAATTAAACTTAAAAAATATCTAAATTTCTAAACTATAAAATACAAAGATACTAAAAAAAATATTACCTAAAAATTAAAAAATTCCAAAGTTCTAAATTATAAAATACAAAGGCACTAACAATTATCTAATTATTTTCTTCTCCTTTCGGAAGAGTCATCCTCAAAAAAAATCATCACCTTCGGAACACGCCAAGACATCAGAATTCAGACCAAACGGTAAGAAATTTTGTAAATTTTCAAATTAAGACAATATGAACCGCGGGTATGAACTGTATGAACCGCCGGTTTCGAAGTCTAAATCGCATATGAACCGTAAACTGCCGGTTCACGGTTCACCCGATTTAACGGTTCATTCGATTCACAATTTTCAATGATTTTTCAACGGTTCAAAACTGTCGATTCATCTGATTCAAACATGAACCGTGGACCTGTCTATCCTCAACCAAGATTTAAATGAGCAAGTTTTGGGAGAAACTAGTTTCTCCATAAATTATAAAAAGTCCACTTTTTTTCTATTTGCAAGTCAATTAGTGAATATTTAGGAACAGTTTATAAAACAGGACTTTCTATAACTTAAGAAGAAACTAATTTCTCCCAAAATCTTGTGGATTTAAATTTTGTTGGGTTGGTGGAGAAGCGAAGAATACACAAAAGGAAAGTATTTACGTAGAGCTTGAAATGGTGGTCATCATGTCTCCCTTTAATCATAGAAGTGGTTGTAACGACTCATAATAATACATTGCCAAACTTGCTTAAATTTTTAATATCTCTCTATTATTGCTCTTTGACATCACTTCTTAATCAACTAAATATTCCATAAAACCAAGCTTTAGCAAATTTATTTTCCTAAATATACCGAAACTATATATATATATACCCCTTCGACCTCAAAAATTATTCTTGTTTAAGAGTAAATTTAGAAAAAAAAATTGATCATTTATTTTGATACAGAGAAAGATAGTACGGCAGAAAAATCGGCAATTTGTCATTTGCTTCTATAAATAAATGGGTAGTTGGTGTATAAATAAATTACGTACCAAATGAAAGTAGTTGGAACAGTGATGAACATATTATGTCCACTATCTCAACATGTAGTCTTACATTTTTTGTTTTCATTACAAATAATATATATATCTACACTATATGATATATCATTACAATTATGCTTATTTCATAAAGGAAAAGTATGTATAAACAAAAAACAATACTCCTACATAATAATATGTAATTAAGGCACGTTTTGTATTGTATTGTAGTGTACAAAGAGAGCATCATGTATCCATACAAGATTATCGACATGCATTTTGAATGTCATCGATACTATACTCTCATATGGAGTTGGCCATTTTGTGCCGTGGGCGGCCCGTTCAAGCCGTGGCCCGTCACCCATTTGACTCGCGCCCGTGCAGCCCGCAACCCAAGGAAGTAATTGAGAGAATCCAATTTAGTATAGTTGACTTTTTATAGGACTTGCTTACAAAAAGCAATGTGCATGCATGTTAAGAAGCAATGTCCATGTTTGCTTGTTTAAATTTGGTCATAAATGGCGTCTCATTCTAAGAATATCTATCAATTTTGATGGCTACTTATCCATATTCACTTCATCAATTGGATCAACATGAAACAACAACACACATGTGTTCTTTTTTGTTAGATAATGCCTTTTGGGAAAGCTTCATTATCCTATTATCCTAATCCTAATTAATACTATATTAGTCAAATCAACAATGTATTACAAATGAAAAGATTGGAAAGCTTATATTACACATTTCAACAAAATGAGATGTAAACATATACTCCCTCCATCCCTCCCGAAAAGGCAACGAAAATTAAGAAAAGTGATGTAGGAAAGAGAAAAAGTGTATAGTTAAATAAATGTTGTGAGTATGTAAAATGATGTAGAAAAGAGAAAGTGGGATAGAGAATAGTTAGTGGATATTTATTGTGAGTATGACAAGCGGGTCCCACAAATAAAAAAATAAAAAACTTTCCATTTTTGGATTGTACCCCTTCAAATGGGACGCTCAAAAAGGAAAATTGTGCCCCTTCGTCATCGGGAGTATTGGTTGGCTGATACAATATATCAATAAACTAGTAAAAGTCCGTGTCCGAGGACACGTGTTTTTTTTTTAATTTAAAAAAAAAATTTAAGGGCAAAATGGGAAAGGGACAATTTAGTGAGGGCAAAATAGAAAATTTGACATTTGGTACTGTTCATAGTACTGTAGCAGACCTAGTTGTGTTTTATACTATAGACTAGTCAGTAACCCGTCGGTACTCGACGGTGAATAATTTTTTTTTGATTAAGTAAATAATTATTTATGTGTTTTAATTAATTTTTAAGTAACAATATAAATCGAAATTGATAATCAATGTAGCGGATATTAGGAGTATAATTAATACAGAAAAAAGATGTTGACACATGATGTAACGTGGAAAGCCCTTGAGACAACTATCTCGCCGGCACAAAATCACGGGAGGTTAGGTCCCTGCCTAACCAAAAAACATTATTAAGATTTTAGTGTTACAACTTTGGAAGATGAAGAGATATGGTTACAATAGCGTGAGTTTAATAGTGTGTGCCATCTCCTATATATTTAAAGAAAAACAAAGAAAATAATAAGAAATTGCAATACTTTTATTTAACCACAAATTGTGCGACATAAATTCTCAGAGTCTGTCGAAAACTTCCTTGTAGACTACATTCAGCGTCTTGTCATATGTTTGAGCATCTGAATCACAAATAATAACTTTAAGTCCTCTCTTGCTGGTTACTCTGGAAAATGCTACATAAAGTTGTCCGTGACTGAAAACAGGTTGTGAAAGATATAGTCCTACATGGGAAAGAGATTGTCCCTGACTCTTGTTGATTGTCATAGCAAAAGAAACGGCAAGTGGAAATTGCCTTCTTTGGAATCTAACAGGAAATTTTGTCACATCTGACGGAGACATTATCATTCTAGGAATAAGCACCTTCATGCCAGCATTCTTTTCCGAAAGCATCTTGGCTTCGACTACGTGCTTACCTACATATATGTAACAAAATTAAGTATTAAATTATATATGTATAAAAAATAAAAAATTACTGTATTTACCTAATTGAGTGACAATCATTCTGGTGCTGTTACACAATTCAGCAGCTTGATCAAGATTTCTCAAAAGCATTACTATGCACCCAACCTTCAGCTTAATGATGTGATTTGCTAATCCAGAACACTTGATAGTGTTTAGAAATTCAGGCGAGAATATATCTTCAACACCATTTTCATCATCCTCATCCTTACAAATGGCATCAGAACTCATATATTCAACATCGTCTCCAGGAAAGAGTGACATGACATAATCATTTATGTTATCGAGAATCTCATTTGTTGGAGCAAGCACAGCTCTAGTCTGGAAGAATCCTTCGACATCCTTATTTTGCAATAATTCAGGTTATATAGATTCGACTATTTTTGCAATAGGATCTGAAGCCTCACGAATCAATATATCATCAGGAAAGTTAATGTCAATTTCCTCGCCATTATCTCCACCGGCAATCCCATCTCCGACACTCAAGAGCCACTAAGCGAAATCTCTTATCTCTTCGAAATTATGAGAAGTAGAATCACCCTACATTAAGTTAAATATATACAAATTACTTAAATTGAAATAAAAATATTTAAGTAGATGAATAAAGGCTATTTAAGAATTACCTGCAATCTCATATTATGCGTCAATCTGGAAACCTCACAGTCATTCCATATTTTGGATGAACAGAGTGCAGCATGCACAATATCATGCCTACTCCCTTTAGGAACAACAGGTAAAATCTGTCTGAAGTCACCACCGAATACAATAACTAAACCACCAAATGGTTTATTGGAATATCTCCCCTCGGGTGTACGAATAATATCTCGGAGGCTACGATCGAGAGCCTCAAAACAATGTTTATGAGCCATTGGAGCTTTGTCCCATATAATTAGTTTGGTTTTCTGTAGAAGTCTTTGCCTCATCCGTACCCGACTTTAGTTTACTGCAAGTTGAGCTCTCGTTTACCTGTATCGGGATACCGAACCTAGAATGTGCGGTCCTACCTTTCGGAAGGAGCAATGAAGCTATGCCACTGGAAGCAACAGGAAGAACAATATCTCTCCTGCTCCTTAATGCAAAACACAGTGTTTTCCATAAGAAGGTCTTTCCCGTACCACCATAACCATAGAGGAAAAACTCACCACCGATTCCTCGATCAACAGCCGACATAATCTTATCATAAACACTCTTTTGCTCGGCTGTTAACTGAGGATGTAATCTGAAGTGCTCAGCTTTCATCTCATCAATGTCATAAGATGTCTCATCTAGAATGAGCTTATTTATCGCATCACCAATTACATTGCCCACCGGTTTAGGCATGTCTTTAAATTTATGGAGACTGCTGCAATTCTCGATCAGTAACTTCTCAATTTCCGCCAAAGCAAGATTCTGGACCTATTCATTAATTAATTTCAAACCTGAAATTATAAAAAACAAAATAAATATATTAATTATAGATAAATATATAGAATCATATTATATAACTGAAAAGTAGAAATAAAATCATAATTGATATTTATTGTAAAACAAATATGTAAACATGGGACGGAATACCCGGATTATCGTGCATCCTCCGATACTTGTACTCTATATCATCAGATAATAAGTGCCAAGTCTTTCCCATACCTCTCCCGGATTCAACATACTATTAGATAGTAGCAACATAGAAAATAGCCTTCTCAGACTATCGGGCAACCTCCAATGACTAGCTTCTATAATTTCATCAACATATTCCTTGTCATCATCTAATAATCCCAGAGCGTAACATGCAGATTTGAAATCAGGATGAACAACGCGATTTACAGTTCTCAAATCCTTGAATTCCATGGGACCTGCTACATGATTCAACATTATCCTGAGGTAATACAATTCTCCGCAATTCATTGCAACATGATAAATACGCCCCACTGCAAAACGTTTAACTTTCCTCGGACGCCATTGACGTTTAGTTTTATCCCATACGAAATGATGAGGAAATTCACAGTATTTATATTTCTGAGCCTCTGAATGAATATTGTTATACTCCATCCACTTCATAAATTGAGATTCTTTAACTGTCGCTTTATCCAAAACATCAGGAAGAAAGTCTCCATTCTTTAAGGGGTCTGCTAATGTATGTCGAATCCGAAAATCATCCACATAGCTTCACACGCAGAGACATATCGACAATCAATTTGCCTTTTCACCTCATCATTTTCGATTGCAAGGCATATCCTGTCGGTTCCCTTGTTTATATACTTGAACAAATACTTGATTGCCTTGCTCTGATTGCAGTACTCGACATTTATGTGAGCTTCGTACTTTAGCAAAAGATATGGGTTGAATGGGACAACTGAACAATTGTCGAGAGCAACTCCACCCTTATCAATTATGAAACCCGTGTCTCTTCGCCTATATACATGATACCCATTCTCATCTACACGAGTGCGATCATTGAATGATTTAGGGAATTTCTTTGAGCACCTGTTGTGATCCATACACGGAGATTTAGGATTAGCAGCACCACATGGTCCATGCAACATATATTCAGCAACTGCCTCGTATAATCTAGGATATTTCTCCTTGTCAGGAATCTCAGCAATAATCCACCTGTCAATATCTTCAGGATTATGACCTTGATCCTGGCGGTTAAGAAAGAGAAGAATATGAGCATGCGGAAGGCCCCTCTTCTGAAACTCCACCGTGTATATAACTGCATGAATCAATTAACAAAATAAGAGGAACATGCTAATAAAAAAAATATAAATGACAAAACAATAAGAGGAAAACAAAAAATATTTAAAGATTTACTTACTTGCTTTTGGGGTGCCAAATACTTTGCCTTTCCTGAAATCTGCAATCATCTGATTAAGCTTCATTCTAAATACCCTGTTTAATACATCAGGCCTATCCTCAGGCCTAATGCCATATTTTTTACAGAACCTCGTAATCTCCGGCCATTTAGGATTACACGTAAATGTTATGAAAAGTGACGGATACCCAGTCCATTTACGTATAGCAAGAGAATCCTGGTAATTTTGAGTCATCCACCGCTGCCCGCCGGTATAAGAGGATGGCAATATAACTCGTCTCCCAGATGCTTCGCCGGTATCTCCCCTTACCGATGCATTCGACAGATTTTTATAAGTTTCCATCCGAAGAGTAGGCTGATTATAACGTATCCATTGAAGCCTCTGTGTATCCATCATAACATATGCATCAACCATAAATTGCTGCAGCAACTGACCGCTTCTCATAAGCTGTGTTCCTTCTCTTATCCTCTCCTGAAGTCGAAAAGATAAAAACTCTTTTATTGACAAACTTGCTCTCTTTGCCCTTGGAGGTTTATTTCTCGGAATGTCTGTGAAATATCCATCTTCCCCGTATACAAATAACAGAGGAGAATGTAGAGGAAGGTAAGATTTATCAAATTCATGAATATGTTTCAGATCCCCATTCTGCTTTTCAATAACAATGTCCCTGACATCACCCGAATCATCAATATCACCTTCAATTATAGCAGCGACCTTCGAGGTCAGCTTCGGCATATTAAACGGTTTTCCATCTCTACCCCGCTTTCCTATAAGCCTCAATTTAATATCTTTCTTCATTCCAATATGTGCTCTGGCCATTACGTACGCGTACGTGCATAAGGGTTATGCACATCTATCATATTTTTCAAATCAAAGAACAATTGACTCATCGAATGGAGAAGGCTTATCTTTATCTTTCCTGCTTGTGTGAAAGAATCAGACATATAAATAGAAGAAAGTCATACAATATATGTAATCTACATTATAATTCTCGAATAATTAAATAAAAACGTACCTGAAAGCATTAATTCTATTTTTAACTTCATTATCCGTGTCATAGATATAAAGCTGAGAAAAACGGGGGATGGCCGTCATTAGACAATAAAGAACCTATCATATGATCATTCTTTCCTTTAAATTTAAACGAATAAGGACCACGACCATTGTTTATGCCATGGTCAATCGCACCGGTCATTGAAGTGAATGCGAACATAGAATTGTACGCTCGAATATTGTCTTTATAATTTTTACTCTTTTCATGCTTGTTCTCTAAGAGATCACTCAATAACTTAGGTGGCCGCACTAATGGGTCAATCGAACTTTTCCATTCATGCAAAGATAATGAAAATTTAGGCCGTGTTGATGCTTGCGTACTTTTTAACCTTTCATCATACCGTAACATCGCACCACATTTCGCACATTCGTACTCCGGATCGCTCTATATCCCCATAAACTACAATATATTGATAAATATTTAAATTATGTTAGTAATTCATTGGCTATACGATGAGAAAATAATAATATAATATATACTTGAGAAAAAAAATAATAATAAACACCTGTATTATATTGTTCGTCTGAATCTTTTTATTTTCTACCGACGCGCGCTTTATTGGATTTTTCCTTCTGATTTATTAACGACTCACTTGTTGTCGCATGCATGCGAGAATTATTTATTAACGCGGATTTTGTATACAAATGGAATATATGACTTAATATTAATGAAATATTTTATCATAAACTATTGAATAATAATTTGTAATAATAAATAGTTTTATTTAAAAATATCGAATGTTGAACAATTAAAAAAAATCATTACCTAAATTCACAGTAGGAGATAATAATGTTGTATTATTTGCTACTGTTACATTATCTGTTCCTACAATGTCAAAAAAATGTTGAGAACGATTAATATATTTATTTTAGCTCTTTAAAATATATAGTTGACTAATAAATCAAACATATAACTTACCAGATATAGGACTGTTTTTCAATAATTCAACTTCAATTGCAGAACTGAATCCATCAACATCCAAATTTATCTTTGAAGATTCCAAAATAGAAGTATCTACCTTTCTTGGTCTCCCGATTTTTCTTTTCTCACCGTCATTTAGCAAATTTGTCGTAATAGAATCCAAAGAAGAAGAAATAGTTTTTCTCGGTCGTCCAATTTTTTTTGGCTCAAGGAGCGTGCCGTGGAAAGTGTTATGTACACTTGATGCTATGCTCGTAAATTTAGCTGAATAAGAAAAATAATTATTCTTTAATAAAAGATTACTAAGAAATTAAAAATAAAAATAAAATAGGAAAAATAATGTAAATTAACAAAGAAAATCATACATATAGATCCACGGTCGTGACTTGAATTAGGAGTAAGATTTTCATTTGTATGGTTCACACCAATACCTGTATATCAATCTGAATTTTTCCATTCATGCAGCATAATGAAAATTTAGGCTGTGTTGATGCTTGCGTACTTTTTAACCTTTCATCATACCAGAACATCGCACCACATTTCGCACATTCGTACTCCGGATCGCCTATATTCCCATAAACTACAATATAAATATTTAAATTATGTTAGTAATTCATTGGCTATACAGAGAAAATAATAATATAATATATACTTGAGAAAAAAAAAATAATAAACACCTGTATTATATTGTTCGTCCGAATCTTTTTGCTTTCTACCGACGCACGCTTTCTTGGATTTTTCCTTCTGATTTATTAACGACTCACTTGTTGTCGCATGCATGCGAGAATTATTTATTAACGCGGATTCTGTATACAAATGGAATATATGACTTAGTATTAATGAAATATTTTATCATAAACTATTGAATAATAATTTGTAATAATAAATAGTTTTATTTAAAAATATCGAATGTTGAACAATTAAAAAAAATCATTACCTAAATTCACAGTAGGAGGTAATAATGTTGTATTATTTGCTACTGTTACATTATTTGTTTCTACAATGTCAAAAAAATATTGAGAACGATTAATATATTTATTTTAGCTCTTTAAAATATATAGTTGACTAATAAATCAAACATATAACTTACCAGATATAGGACTGTTTTTCATTAATTCAACTTCAATTGCAGAACTGAATCCATCAACATCCAAATTTATCTTTGAAGATTCCAAAATAGAAGCAGCTACCTTTCTCGATCTCCCGATTTTTCTTTTATCACCGTCTTTTAACAAATTTGTCGTAATAGAATCCAAAGAAGAAGAAATAGTTTTTCTCGGTCGTCCAATTTTTTTTGGCTCAAGGAGCGTGCCGTGAAAAGTGTTATGTACACTTGATGCTATGCTCGTAAATTTAGCTGAATAAGAAAAATAATTATTATTTAATAAAAGATTATTAAGAAATTAAAAATAAAAATAAAATAGGAAAAATATTGTAAATTAACAAAGAAAATCATACATATAGATCCACTCTGGGCCGTGACTTGAATTAGGAGTAAGATTTTCATTTGTATGGTTCACACCAATACCGTATATCAAGTATTATTATCTTAGATAAATTTATGTAAAAAAATCACATTATATATATATATATATATATATATATATATATATAAAAATATATATATATATATATATATATATATATATATATATATATATATATATATATATATATATATATATATATATATATATATATATATATAAACAATTTTTTTTAGAATTTGTCTTTATAATGAAAATACTTCAAAATTGACAAAATTCAATAACATATTACCTTGAGCCGTAATACAACTTTGATGATTACTCGGTGAAATCAAATGACTACCCGATGATAAGTCCACTAAAAATAAAAATAAATTCATTTAAAATGATAGTAAAAAAATAAATATAAAATCATGCATTCTTATAATAATAAAGTAAATAATAACATTACCATTAGAAATATCCGCCAATGGTAATCGTTGATAAGATCGTTGCGATAAATTAATGGAATCGTTGTCCACATCAGTAAGATGCGTTTTTCTTTTCATAGATGATCTATACATTTGTATAATCTAAAAAAAACACAAATATTAATGAACATATATTTAGATAATGTTATAATTTAACAACAGTCTAAAAATAAATAAAAATAAAATAACAAATCATATACTCCCTCCGTCCCAGCTCAGTGGAGACTTATTTCTTTTTTGATTTGTCCCACTCTCCAACTCCATCTACTCCATTTTTACACTCACAACACCAATCAAATCACTATTTCTCCCACTCATCATCTCTCCTATTTAATATATCCTACTCACAACACTTTCATTATTCCTTAATCGGCATGCCCAAATTTTTGGTCTCCACTACTGAGCTGGAACGGAGGGAGTATAATATATAGAAAAATAAGTTATAAATTTTATTTATTAAAAAAATTTAAGACGAAATTTTACATTGTATAAATATAACTTTTGCAAAAAATTAAAATAAAAATATAAAACATAAAAATGAAATAGTGGAATGGGATATTTGCTAACACTCCATTTAATCTAAAATCAATACACAGAGTATTAAAATGTACTAATGTATTAAAGATAATACTATGTATGATGTATCTATCTATATAGAGGTTGTATGTACATATTTTATGTCTATAGTGATGTGGCTTTACAAATGAGAGTTTTAACAAAAAATTATCCACATGAAATCACTATATCTCTTTTCACCAACTTTAATATATATATATATATATATATATATATATATATATATATATATATATATATATATATATATATATATATATATATATATATATATATATATATATATATATATATATATACACTACTATGTAACATATCAGTAAATATTTGATGTGAAATATCATTAATGACCTTTTGAGGTGATGTGAAATATTGAAGGGACATTTACCAAAAACTACTTTTTAAAATATGAATATCCACATGAATTTCGAATATTTATGTATATTTAGTAGGATATGAATTGTATCCTTAATCAATAATACATTGTCAAATTATCTCTTATCAGTTTTTAAGATAGATGAATTTAAAATCATCACTTATCC
Organism: Adenophora triphylla var. japonica; assembly: GCA_022495995.1. Taxonomy (NCBI): domain Eukaryota; kingdom Viridiplantae; phylum Streptophyta; class Magnoliopsida; order Asterales; family Campanulaceae; genus Adenophora; species Adenophora triphylla. Next base: position 254,102 of record JAFEMH010000957.1, read on the forward strand.
ATCCAAGTTTGAATTTTAGATAGAAGTTAAATGAATAAATTATAATGTCAAAAGAATGTTGAGAACGATTAATATATTTATTTTAGCTCTTTAAAATATATAGTTGAATAATAAATCAAACATATAACTTACCGTATATAGGAATTTGTTTTCATTAATTCAACTTCAATTGCAGAACTGAATCCATCAATATCCAAATTTATCTTTGAAGATTCCAAAATAGAAGCAGCTACCTTTCTCGATCTCCCGATTTTTCTTTTCTCACCGTCTTTTAACAAATTTGTCGTAATAGAATCCAAAGAAGAAGAAATAGTTTTTCTCGGTCGTCCAATTTTTTTTGGCTCAAGGAGCGTGCCGTGAAAAGTGTTATGTATACTTGATGCTATGCTCGTAAATTTAGCTGAATAAGAAAAATAATTATTATTTAATAAAAGATTATTAAGATATTAAAAATAAAAATAAAATAGGAAAAATATTGTAAATTAACAAAGAAAATCATACATATAGATCCACGGTCGTGACATGAATTAGGAGTAAGATTTTCATTTGTATGGTTCACACCAATACCTGTATATCAAGTATTATTATCTTAGATAAATTTATATAAAAAAATCACATTATATATATATATATATATATATATATATATATATATATATATATATATATATATATATATATATATTATAATGAAAATACTTCAAAATTGACAAAATTCAATAACATATTACCTTGAGCCGTAATACAACTTTGATGATTACTCGGTGAAATCAAATGACTACCTGATGATAAGTCCACTAAAAATAAAAATAAATTCATTTAAAATGATAGTAAAAAAATAAATATAAAATCATGCATTCTTATAATAATAAAGTAAATAATAACATTACCATTAGAAA